>PVJA010000459.1:70041-172703 GCA_004027025.1 Myocastor coypus
CCCCCCCCCCCCCCCCCCCCCGTGTGCAGAGTGCCGGTCTGGTCTTGGGGCCAGAGTGGTGGCTCTGAGGCTTGGTCTGCAGTGACCCTGTTCTGTGGGCCTCCTACCTCTGCTGCTTGTTTTCCATCTTCCTGGGAGGCGCCCCAACCCCCTGCCCTGGTGCTGTGACCTACCTGGGCCCTTCTTGGGCAGCTGCAGGGGGCTGCAATCTACAGGCTGAGAGCAATGAGATGTCCTGGCGGGGCTGGGTACCGCGTCCCTGCCCTGTGCCCTGCAGTCTCAGGCCACCAAAGGTTGTCTGCAGCTCATCCGCCTAGCTGCAGCCGGACAGGACGCCACCCCATCCTATCATAACCCCGGATGCACCCATCTCTAACTCCCATCCGGGACAGAGCACTGTCACTGACTGGTCATCCAGGCTGCAGCTCCCTCCTCTGTCCCTCCCTCCTCGCCCACGGGGGCGTCCTGCTGTCTTCTCCTGCCCAGGCCTGGGCTACCAGTATCTACTCCTCCCCTGCCCCAGAGCAGAGCCTGAATGAATGCACCCAACGTGGGGCACATAGCCCTCTGTGCACTCTAATGTACGGTCCCCACCCCAGATTCCAGGACTGAGGTGTCCCCCCCTTCTCCCCAGACCTGACTCCAGCAAACACCATGGGGTGAGGACCTGGGTTTGGCACCACACAGACCTGGCTTTGAATCTGGCTCTATGTTTATTGCTGTGCAACTTAGAAACACTGGCTTTACCTCTCTGGGCTCAGGGTCAGCATCTGTGTCGGGGATGGGACAGTGCTCCAGAACAGCATCTGAGTGAGACCCCAGAGTCCCCAGGAAGTGGGTGTGGACTGAGGCGCCTGCCTATCTCTGGGCCCACAGAGGACTGGATGGGGCAGCCACTGCCCGTGGTGAGTGTCCAGGCCTCTCACGCTTGTGTCTCTCTCACCCCTTACAGAGAAAGAGCCGCAGACCCGCTTCCCTGCCCAGAAGCAGCTAAACTCCAGGGTCGGAGCCCAGCTCCCTTCTGCCTTGTTTGCTTCTTTATGCTAAAAATTATTTTTAGACTCACAAAAAGAAAGCGCAGGTCACCCTGTACCTGTCAGCCAGCTAGCTCCTCTGGCACTCACGTCCGGTGCAATCTTACAGGCAGATGCAGGTTGGAAGTGGCACTGTTGGGCCTCTCACGTACGTGGTGGGGCGAGAGCTGGGGCTCAGCCCCGGGCACCGCTCAGTGATGGGGCCTCCGAGGCCGCGTGTGCAAGGCGCTGGCTCTTAGCACGCCGCCTCGCAGGGGTTAGACGGCAGAATGGGCCACTATAAAAGGGACAGCTACTGGCTCTCTGCCTCCACTTCCCGTCTCACCTGTGACCTCTCCCACCACTGTGACATTCCCTCCCGGAACTCAGCAGATTTGGGCACCACGCTCTTGAGCTCCAGAACTGAGAGCCAAATCAACCTCCCACCAGTGTTGTGTCCAGCCCGGGGATGGAAACCAGAACCCCGGCAATGCTGAGTGGACGCGCCTTGGCCTCCCCATTCCTGGACGGTTCCCCAGCCTTGCTGGCTTCCAAGACCTTGATGGCTTCCACCAGTTTGTAGAATGTCCCCAGGTCCCAGCTTCTTTGAGCTTGGGTTGAGGGGACGCCCTGGGCCAGGGTACCCCACAGCCACTCTGCACACAGTACCCAAGCTTCCAGAGCCCAGGCTGGCCCTTCAGCAGCTAACTGATATCCATCACTGGGATCTGGTGGTCTCGCCCAGGTTCTTGGTGTGGCATTAGTATTTATCCCTCCATAATTAGTAAGAATCCTGAGGACAGATCCTTGGAGACAGCCAGCTTCCCGTGTCTTGCCCTCTTTTTGATTCCTAATTTTAGTGTCCACTGCTAGCATTTTGCAACAAGCACTGCTGTGGATTTTGCTCTTTCCATCATTTTTTTCTATATTTACTATATTTTCTCTATTTACTATTGGAAAGAGTTGGTCTCTCTCTCTCTGTCTCTCTGTCTCTCTGTCTCTGTCTCTCTGTCTGTCTCTGTCACTCTGTCTCTCTGTCTCTGTCTCTCTGTCTCTGTCTCTCTCTGTCTCTCTGTCTCTCTCTCTCTCTCTCTTTCTCTCTCTCTCTCTCTCTCTGTCCCTCTCCTTTCTATCCAATTCACTCTAAGCATTTACCGCATTCCATTTCTATCATTATTTATCTTGCCAGGAAAGTCTGGTCCTCTCTTCAAATATCTCGACATCCACTTCCTGTTGAGCTGGCTTCCCTAGTGAGATGTGGCCAGAGATTGTCTCCTGCCCTCAGGTCACATCCTGAGCGAGGGCCTCAAGCCCTTGGCTGGGCAGTCAGGGCTCCCTGCACCACATGGGGCTTTCCTGGAAGGGTGGGCTGCAGCCAGAAGTGCATCGTCGCCCCAGGCAGGGAGATGGAGCAGGTGTCAAGCTGGCCAGGTGGCCTGAGGTCTTCCGCTGCTGCAAGGTCACCCACTCTTCCTCTGTGGGACTGGCCTCACATTCCCTCCAGCCCTTCTTCCGCCTGCAGCAGGGAAGATCAGAGAAGCCGGGGTAGCAGTTGCCCAGATTCCTTCCAAACATGCAGAGGAAGTCCTCTCCACCCAGGGGATGTCACCAGCTGTCTCCATGAGCCCCGGAGCAGCTAGAACATCAGGGCAGCAGGCAACAGCCAGACTCCAGCAGCAGAAGGCCCGGCAGTGCTGCGTGGCCAGAGGAGGCCGGGTGCAGCTCTCGCTCTGAAGATGGAGTTGGCTGCTGCCTCAGGTGACGTGGGCCCAGGCTCCAAGCTGGGCAGCTGGAGTTCTGGGCTCTCCCACAGGCTGCCAGGGAAGCAGCATCTCACTGTCCTGTGACCTCCTCAGTGTGACTCCATCTTCACACAGGGGACAGACACATCTGCTGTCTTGATGAAAATCAGTATCGTCCAGCCCTCTGCAACGCAAGCTTTTGTCCCGCAAGCATAGCTCCTAGGGCCCAACTGCAGCCCCCATCTTCTCCTGGTCCCCTGCCTCCACCACCCCAAGTCTTCAGACGATGATATGTTGGAGGTAAGTCTGTTCCCTGTAGCCTGCAAGCCCCTTACTGTCAGGGCCACGTCCATCTGCAGAGAACCAGGCACCATCCCCACGCCCAGCAGGTACTCAGGAGACATAGGCCCTAGCATCCACAGTGACTAAGCCATGGCCAGCCCCACAGCCACAGGAGCCTGGCACGGCCCTGCCTCTCTCTACTGCACCCCCTCCCCTCCATTTCTCCACCTTCAGGGACAAGTTCACTCCTTTGCAGCTGTGTCCTATGGCTGGGGTCCTAAAGCTGAATCCAGGCCCCACAAACCTGCCCTCCCCTGGGAGCTGGGTTGGCACGAGTTTACTCACTGTGATGCGATAGGGGCCAGACGCTCAGACAAGCCTCTTCCTGTCACCCGCTGAGGGCACAAGAGGAAGAAAACTGCTCATCTCACCTCTCCCATTTCCTCTTTCTGCACCCATCCCCACCGGGCGCCCTCCCTGGCCACCCAGCCTGCACTGTGGCCCCGCAGAGCTGTGGGGCCTGGGAGGGGCCTCCTCCCCCGCCCCAGAAGCGTAACCTTATCCCCAGGGTCCAGCCTCTCTCCTCTTCCAAATCAGTGCACAGCTCGCGTGCTGAGCACCACGTCACTGCTGCAGAGCGGCTCTCAGCACCTCCCCACCTGTACAAAGGGGGTCGCAGGGAACCAGCAAAGGAAACAAAGCTGCCCACCTGGTCACAATGACCTGAGCCCCATGGCCCGAGGACTCCCGCCCCAGCGCTCTCAGCCCATCGGGTGTTCGTCATGTCTGCCTGTTTAACTCTGCTCCTTCCTGCTTCGGGCCCTCCCAACTGAAGTCGGCTTGACTCCTCAGCATAGAAATCACACCTTACCCGGCTGGGGACTGAGGGTGCGGCCCCACCAGCACCTCAGTGAGGCAGACACTCCAAGGTTCATCAGAGGAGCCAAGTTTGAGGGCACCCACCTATAATCCAAGTACTTGGGAGGCTGAGGCAGGAGGATCGCCGTAAGTTCAAAGCCAGCCTCGGCTATGCAGAGGGACCCTACTGCAGACAGGTCTTGGGGCTTTTTTGCATACAAAGTCTCCACCCCCACAGTCTGGACAGCTACGCCAAGCTGCACTGAGGGCGGCCCTTTCTCTCATCAGCCCCAACTTCCTGCTGGGACGTTGGGAACTGGCCCTTGGGGGCCGTTCTATGGGCTTCTGCAAACTGCTGACTGAAAGCAGATATTGGGCCAACGTGAGGTCGGGGGTGGCGAAGAGCAGTCCCTGGGCCTGCATGTGGGTGGGCAGGTGGCAGGCGGTGGCCACAAGAGCCAGTTTCATTTTCCTGGAACTACTTTCTCTTAATTTGGGGGGTTGGTGAGTTGAGATGGGCTCTCCCTGTGTAACTCAGGCTGGCCTCAAATCCCAGTGACTGCCACAGCCTCCACAAGCGCCGCTATGACAGGCATGTGACACCCTATGTCTCCAGCAACTGAAGAACTGAGACCAGAGGCCTCGCTTGACCGCCCTTCACCCTCCACCCCGCGGGCCCAGGATCCACCCAGCCAGCCTGAACTCAGGCCGGAAGCTGGCTTCAGTGATAGACACCTTCATTTGTCCCACCCTTCACGTACCCCACTTTGCCACAAGGAAAATCCAACACAGAGAGATTAGTAATTCGGAACCACAGCCTGGGACTCTGCCTCCACCCACTTACTCGCTTAATGGCCCCTCTCTTCCAAATCCAGATGTTTCCCCTTTGCAGAAACAACTCTGTAGCTTTATGAAATAAGTTGTTCTTATTATGGCCTTTGCAGACGTAGCCTCCAGTCCCCAGAGAGCGCTCCAGCTCCCACCGGCCCATCATCCATCAGCACGAGTGGCGACTTGGGGGCAGCCAGTCTTCCTGGGATCCCCGACGCACCTATTCTCCTGGATTTCCAAGCAAGTACCAGGCCTTGTGTCGCGAAATCTGTAATGATTTGGGGAAGTGTTTTTAAATCATAAGGGCTTTGGGACAGGGCGGGTGTTTGAGTGCTTGCCTGATATGCATGAGGCCATGGGCTTGGTCTCCACCCAGCACACAAAACAAATGCACACAAGACCAAAGACAGCTGCCACTGTCCTGTCTACAAAAGGGAACCCTAACTCCTTACTGTCACCCGATAACCAGTGATGCGCACATACATGTCGTCCTTTTACATTTTGTTTGAATCAGGGTCCACATGCTATGTGGTTGGGTCCACATAAGGTGGCGGGGGCAGTGAGGCCTGTGCCCATAGATCCACATTTCATACCAGCAGAGCCTATAGCCAAGGCTATAACCTCCAAGAGAACTTTAGAGGTTCCCTCTCCAAACAGAATGCTGCAAAATATCAAGTAAGTATAACGAGCCAACTGAACTCAAAGCTAGAAGAACACAAATGTCACTCAGCAAACAACAATGAACAGGCCAGGTAAGGGCCAACCACGGAAGCCCATACAGCAGGACAAAGGGACACAACAGCAATCTTCCCGACAGCTCAGGAGGATTACAAGGGGATCAAGCTGAGTGGAAAAAGCAAATCTAAAAAGTTAGGTATTTCTCAAAGTCTGTAGACTGCCAAAGGCTGAAGACTCCATTATATGGCCCTCAAAATGACGGAAGTGTACAGGTCAGAAGCAGCTTAGTGGATGGCAGGGTCTAGGGAAGGGAGAGAGGCAATAGCACAAGGACAGCGTGCCACCTGAACCTGTGATCCCAGCATCCCGAGGCTGAGACAGGCAGATGTCAAGCTCCAACCCAGCCTGGTGACCCGGCCACTCAGTGAGACTCTGGCTCAAGATAAATGAATTTGAAGATGAAGCTATAGCTCCGTGCAGAGGAGCTGGGTTGACTGTCCTGTAATGGGGGGGGTTATGGGCAGCACGGCCGGGTGATGGACTGTGCTGTGTCTTCCCTGTGGGAGTGGTCACACGATTCAGCCTAGGGGACAGCTGCACAGGTGAAACACATGTGCACACACACGCACACACACACACACACACACACACACGCATGAATGCACACACGCACATGTGCATGCGTGAGGCCTGTGGGTTGTAGCAGTGTCAGGATCCTGGTTGTGACACTGTACCACAATTAAGCAAGATATCACCACTGAAGGATCGGGGAGAAAGGCACCCCATGATATCTCTGTTACTCCCCACAAACACGTATGAGAAAGGTGTGTACTAATAGTGTTTAGACAAGATACCAGGCCGGCGAGATGGCTCAGCGGTCTAAAGCGTGTGCTTAGGAAAGCTTAGGCAACCGCAGGGACCGTGGTTTGATCCCCAGCACCACATGCTGTACCAGCCCCAACCCCAGGGCAGGCTGAGCCAGCCATTAAAAAAGAAAAGCAATAGACAGGATGCCACGTCTGCATTCGTCTTCTGAACAGCTCCTGCGAAGACAACAATGAGCAATGTATTATTGTAACCATCCTATTAACCTGTCTGGAAACTGTCTCGTGCTATTTTCTTTTTTTCTCATCGAAGTGAATAAAAATTTTAGCCAGGCCTATAATCCCAGCACTTGGGAGGCTGAGGCAGGAGGATCAGTGTGAGCTCGAGACCAACCTGGGCTACAAAAGTGAGCGCAAGGCCAGCCTGAACTGCACACCCAGACCCTGTCTCAAAAAGACAAATAAATATTTAAAATAACACATAGGGACAATATCTTGAAATAAAAAGCTAAACATTGATTGTGAAATGGTGACTAAGGTATTTTGGGCATTTATGGCACAGCAGCACACACACGTCACCACCAGTCTGCCCCTGAAGATCTGCCTGAGGATCTTTTGGCAGCACAACGGGGCTTGTCTTCATCTCTGCTGGTGCCAAACAGAACAACATGCACTGGGCTGGAGCTATGAGCAGCAGAATGTATTACTCACAGAACAAATTACTCCATTTATTACTTCTGAGCTGGGAAGTCTCAGGGCTGCCAAGGGAGGACCCACTTCCTGGTCACAGATAAAAGCTTGTAAGCTTGTGAACTCACATGACAGAAGAGACGAGGGATTGCTCTGGGGTCTCTCTGGCACGGCACTAATCCCATTCCTAGGGGCCCCACCCTCAAGCCCTAATGACCTCCCGGAGGCTCTGCCTCCCAAGGCTATCAGATTAGGAATAAGGGTCAGAAGATGCGAGGCAGAAGGTCATAGTCGGTCTGAGGCAGGGATGAGCCAAGTGACACTTCAGGAATCCCACGGGGAGGCCGGTCCTGTTATAATATTACTGTGTTTTGTTGCCCATAGGCAGAGTACAAGAAATTAACTTGTCTCTTAATAAGAGACAGACACCAATTAAGAGACAGACACCAATTAAGAGACAGACACCAATCTGTCTCTTAATAAAGAGTTAAAGGAGGGGCTGGGGAGATAGCTCCGAGGCACAAGTGCCTGCTGGGCAAGTGCAAGGTCGTGAGTTCAAACCCTGATCCCACAAAAAAAAAAAAAAATAAGCCACTAAATCTATAGGGGCCCGGCAGGATGGCTCAGTGGTCTAAAGCGCCTGATTGGGGAAGCTTGGGCAGCTTCAGGGACCACGGTTCGATCCCCGGCACCACATGCTGCGCCAGCCCTGCCCTCGGGGCGGGCTCAGTGGGCCATAAAAAAGATGAGTGAATAAACAAAGGTTATGAAACAAGAAAAAAATAATAAATAAAAATAAAAAAAATAAAAGCCTATTAAAAAAAAAAAAAAAGAGTTAAAGGAAATAAAAATATGAATGGCCGCCAATTCAGAGATTCCCCTGAATCACATCATGAACTCCAAGCTCAAAGCCCCTACCTTATGTGAGGAGACAACTTTTCCTCCTGCCCACATCCCCAACTGGCACAGAAGCAACCCAATGACATCCTCTCAGAAGCATCCGGCCAGAAGGTGCTGGGAACTCCCCAGGTGTGGACAGATGGCCAGTGACCCTGGGCGGCCCTCGTGAACAGATGATACCAGGAACCAGGCGGCACCCTGTCCGGTAGGACTGCGCACTGGCCAGGTTCTTGGAAGCGACACAGTTCTGGGAAAGGATGGCTTCACTTTGCCTACAGATTTAGCTTGCAACGTCCTGTAAAATGGGATTTGGAAACAGAAAACAACCTGTCCTGTAGAAACATGATCCTGGCTTCTCAGACATCTGAGCCTGGAGAACCTGCTGGCTCCACTGTGACAGCCGAGGCCCAGCAGCCCCGACCTGCCACCCACAGGGTAAGTGGCTGGGAATGGGCCTGGCCCTGGCCACCGTCTCTCCCCTGCCCTTCCCTGGCCTCCTGCCTGTGTCTCTCTGATCGCCCACATAAAGTATTAGTACACTCATGTGACGGTGCCAGTATCTGGCTTTGTTTTGAAGCGTAAAACTGGCCAGTGTCATATAGCTCAGCCTGAAGTTTAGGCACCAATCTGTCTCAGAGTGCACCCCAGGAGGACATGTGCCGGGCAGCCACACACACACTCTGCTCACAGCTTGTCCCTCACATCTTGACCTCGGCTAGGGCCAGTCCCTGGGCAGAAACTGCTGCACCATAACGTGCGGGGCCTCTGCACACACACACACACACACACACACACACACACACACACACACCTGTGACAGAGTCACAAAATCACCATTAGCCTGACTACCAGAATGCACTTGGATGTTTTCTATTCCAACTTCTTCACATTTTTTTTTTTTTTTTTTTTTTTTTTGCTTATTTTTGCATTTTAGGGAAGGATCTACAGGGTGATCAGGGTCGCAGTACTAGATCGGACTCGTAGTGATCCGCCGGGTTACAGACTCCCAAGAGTGGGGATTACAGGTGTGCGCCACCACACCTAGTCATCTCAGCGTGCCCCAGGGGCGGGGCCAGCACTGCAGGCTCGGGATCGACCCCCCGGCCCCTGTTCCTGCTTGCAGGCGTTTTAACCCACTGACCTATTTGGCTCTTCACATTTTTAAACTCACTGATTTCATAGCCAGCTCCTGGTGGTGACCTGAGGTCTGAAATCCCGGCCTCGAGTGTCTGCAGACAGCAAGGGGCATGGTGGTCTCTGGGCCTTCTGTGCACACCACGTGCTGCAGCCCATCTCTGGGCCCCCCTCAGGGTTTGCAGGTGGCTGTGCCGAGCCGGAGGATCTGGAGGTGAAGGCTTGCCCCTCCCACTGCAGCAGCCCAAGCTGGCCTTGGCCATGACCGTCACACGACTGTCCCTGTGGCATGGATCATATGTGAGTGCTTCCTCTGCCCACTATCGCTCTTTACACTCACTCGGTGAAGTCACCTCATGGATCCCAAGCCCCATGGCATTTCCTGTGCAAAACAGGGACACAGCATAGGACTAGGGAAGCACAGCGCGCCTGCTCCGCCCGTCTTTGGCCAGCAGCCCTCTTCCGTGACTTAGTCCTGTCACAAGCAAGGGGCCTGGAATCTTCACAGTCCAAATAGTCCCCGACCCCAGGGAAGCCCTCTGTCCAGCCTGCCAAGGACATTCAGTCACAGCACTGTGACCGACAGCACGCTGACTTGGTGAATCTTCACACAGTCACCCCCATCTTACAGATGAGAAACTGAGAGATCGAGAAGTGCCGCAGGTCCCAGGAGCAGGTTCTGGGCCTGTCAGTCACCTGCCTAACTGCCAGGCTTTGGGGCGCCCTGAAGCTGACCGTGTCAGGTTTGGCTCTACCGCCATCTCCTGGAGAGCCTCTTCCTGGGCTTCCGGGACCGTGGGCTGCACTTGGCTCCCCAGGAGCCCACTCCCCGCCTGCTCTACCTAGAACATGATCACAAGCCCCAACCTGGCCAGTGACGTGAAGGAAGCCTGCCTCTCATTCCTCTTAGCACCCCCACCCCGCCCCTGGGAGCACCCTGGTTCCTTTCCTCAGTTAGCAACACCTAAGAAATCCTCAGCATCAGCTCACAGCGGCTTCCAGGGACAGAACAGTCACAGGCAGGAGGAGACAAACCACGTCCCTGGCTCACGAGGGTCCTTAGCCGAGAGGAAGGTGGGAATCAGACGAATGGCCTGGAGTGTGGGAGCAGCGCAGTGGCCACAGGCCAAGGCAGGGCTCCTGTTAGGAGGCCTGAAGCAAAGCAAAGGCACCCACAGGGGGACGCAAGGATCTGCAGCTGGCTGCCCCGGGTCACCCCGAGGGCCATGAGGGACGGATGGGCAGGACAGCAGTCTGGGAGATGAGGCCCCCTCCACTGTCAGAGGGTGGAAGGAGGGTGGCCCCCAGAGGAAAGCAGGAAAGGGGGCCTCACACATCCATGGAGCCCGGTGGATCCACACCAGGCAGAGCCCGGAGGTCCTGAGCTCAGAGGAGATGGTCACACCCTTCCCACCCTTCCCATCCATCACACACTCGATGGAAATCTGGCCCTTCCCCCACTGGCACGAGCCCCTTGGCTTTCTCATCCATAAAATCCCCAATGGTTTCATTTCATATCACTTTCATCACTGATCTCTAAAAATATTTACTTATTGCTTCTTGGAAACTGTGTTTCTCTTTCTTTTCTTTTTTCTTTCCTTCCTGCTTTCTCAGAACCACTGCTAGATTTTAAATGTCGACATTAACAAACATTGAGCTGGCGAGATAGCTCAGCGGATTTAGCTCCTGCTTAGGAAACAACAGGTCAGGGTTCGACTCCCACACCACATGGGGCACGTTGAGCTGCTCACAGAGTCTGGTGCACGCCTGCAATCCCAGCACTGGGGAGGCTGGAAACAGGATTTTCATTATGAGGCTGAGCTGTATAGTGAGACTCTGTACCAAATACATTTTAAAAAAAATAAAATTAAAAAAAAAAAAAACAGTACACAGTATCACAATTTTTTAAAACCTCAGAAGCTACATTTCAACAGGGGCAGCGCTCTTGGCAAGTTGAGTAGAAACAGGAATCACAAGTATTTTAAAATTTCATCCAAAAATATGGCTCTAAGCTGGGCCATGGGCCTCCCCTGACATTGGCTGGGACCCTGTGTGGAGGGGCCATGGTTCAGAGCTGGGTGTGAGAGCCCGAAAGACCTGAATCCCAGCCTGACTGGCCCCTACCCGAGGGGCCCCCGAGTGTGGGGGATGAGCGGGGATGGTGCCCCACCTTCTCCTGCTTTCCCACCTGGCCGCAGAGGAACCACTGTCCAGCTCAGTGCGGCAGAGCCCGAGACCCGGGGACTGACCTCATACTGTTCTGAGGTTCTCTGCCCGACTCGGAGCTCAAAATCTGCCCCTCACTTCCAAAGCTAGCCGGTCCCCGGGGCCCAGAAGACCAGCCACCCCGCGCAGAGCCCAGACAGCATTGCCACGTCTGGCCACGCGAGGGCGCCGTTCGCGGCCATCAGTTCTGTTCCGCACTGGCCCAACGGGACGGCCTCAGACCCTGTCAGAGCCCTGAGCTCCGCACTCGACGCCTCCTTGCCTGCCCCCCGACGACAGGGCCGCCCCGCCTCCCACAGCCCCAGCTAGCTCCTAAGATGCTGCCTCAGAACCCCACTCTGCGTGGGCCCCGGGTGGCTGGTGCAGAGGGCCCCAGGGGGTCAGCGGACGGAAAGCCTCGCAGACGGTGGGCTCTCCGGCACGCGGGGCGGGCGACCGCAGCCCTGCCGGCTACCCCGCCTGGCCCTCCTACGGGGCCCAGCCCGACTTCCTCCGGGGACGCGGCCGGCTGCGCGCGCCCGGCCGGCCGGCAGATGGCGCCGTCTCCGCACCAGGGGCGCCCCGCGCTTGCGCATGCGCACGCGCACGCGCACACCATACGCACAGGTGCACACTTGCCGCCCCACATCCCGCGACGGCGGGCGCAGGTACGGTGGCCGCGGTCCTGCCCAGAAACGGAGCTCTCAACCACAGGCCAGCCCGGGGCAAGGACGAGAGAACGAAGCCCACGTCCCGTCAGTGGGGGCCCCAGACTTTGCACACCAGAGCCGCAAAGCCCTCGCCCTGCCCCGCCAGCGCCGTCCCGACCGCGGATTCGCACTCCGCTGGGCACGGGCAGGCGCGCTGCCCGTCCGCCCGCTGGACCCGCAACCGAGGGCACCTAGGCCCAGGAGCGAGAGCTGGGTGCCCCGGAGGAGGGGCCGGCTGGGACTCCGCGGGCCGATCGCCCGGATGGCAGGCTTCCGGTGCGCAGGATCCGGAATTCTCTTTAAAGCAAGCCGTACATAGGCGAACGGTAATCCCAGCACTGTGCGAGGTGGGCAGGGAGGATCTTTGGTTCAAACCCAGTACGGGCGACTAAGTGATTTAGTGAGAATCTGCCTCAAGATTTAAGAAGCTTTTACAAAGGAATGGACAAGATCGTGCATACCTGTAATCCCAGCGCTTTGGAAGGCTGAAGCAAGAAGATTACAAATTTGAACTAAGCCTGGGCAATAACTTTTCTCAAAATAATAGTGGAGGAGGTCGCTCACCGGGGAGGCCTTGGGTTAAACCTTAAGCAACGTATTTGAAAAATACAAACTTTGAAGCGTCTATAATCAGAGCTCAGTGCAAAGGCCCTGAAGTCAATCCCAGTTGTCTGTGTCTTTGTCGTCTCTCTGTCTCTGTCTCTCTCTCTCACACACACACACACACACACACACACACACACACACACACACTCCAGAGCTGCATCGCCCAAAACAAAGCGAAAGCCTTGTGTGGCTACCAAGCACGGGCACAGGCTGAGTCTGACCTGAGGGGCGCCTGCGTGCAAGATCCTCCTCTGGAACCCAGACTTGGCAGTGCAGCAGGGTTGTGGGCCTGGAAGAGAGGCTCCACAGAGGGGCTCAGCCGTGGGGGCCTCAGCGACTGCCCTGCCCCCTCTCTCACCCCGGCCCACTACAAACTGCATTCCTCCGTGCTGTGCCACTGCCCCCAGGGGCGTGTGAGCTAAGGAACCATGAGCCAGATTCCCTCCTCTCCCCCCCCCAGGGATCAAGCCGTGGGCTTGCCCCTCTGAGCTACATCCCCAGCACCTCTCCCCTTTTGAGACAGAGCCTCACTCAGCCACCCAGGTCGGTCTTGAAGCGGAGCTCCTCCTGCCTCAGCCTCTCCAAGTGCTTCAGTTTCTTATGCCCATCGGTGGGCTGGTGCTGCTGTTCCTTTGTCTCTGAATTTTCTGGCACTTCCTTTCTAAAGCTAATGGTCCCAGTGCTGTCCAAGGCAGAGGCTTTCTGCTCTTTAGCCACTGTCACTGCAGATGCTGCTGGAGGAAAAGCTGATTCTGTCCTTCTAGGAAACTTGGTGGCGCCCTCTGCTATGTAATAACCTCATCACCATTAAACACCAGGATTAAAAGCCATTCTAAATACAATATTCACAGACTTGTATCATCAGGACCTGTTTATCCACATGTTCAATTGTTCTTGAACTTGCCAAAAGCTAGTGGGGCATTTTTTTAATGCTAATAATCACCATTTGGGTGTTGTGTTCCCAAACAGGTAAGTAGGGAGGCAGAACCCACAGAAATGTGGCTGTAGAGAGCCCTCCTGGTCCTCATGGTGACCCAGGAAGTTTATATTTGTCATCTCATGGAACAGTTATTGGAATCCTAGCCAGTTCCAATCCAGCACTTCCAGTGCAGCCCACAATGAGAATGAAGACGCAGGCATATTTGCTGTTGTGGGGAGCCCAGGGGCCCTGAGTCCAACCACGTAGATGGCTAACCGGAAAAAAGCCTCGAACCAGAGGTGAGCCCGGATTGTATTCATGAAAAAAGAGTGGCTCAGGGATGCATGGCTGAGCATGGTGGGAATCCGGTCAGAGCTGTGAGCTAGACTAGTGGGAGGCCTGAGGTAACCTGTGTGCTGCGCAGAGAGAAGGACGCACAGGAGTAACCTGCGTGACACAGCTGAGGTGGCAGGCAGTGTTGGGGGTGGGGGGTGTCTCAGCTGTGATGCGGCATCCCTACACCCCAGGCAGCCAGCCTCTACCTGGAGGCTCACCCCAGTGGGCAGTGTGGAGCATGGCTCTCCACCCTGCCCGGCTCACAGCTGGGGCGGAGGGGAGACTCCCTGTCATCTCTGCTTCAAAGTCTCACGTCAGCACCCAGGCTGGACCGATCTGCATCGCTTAAAGCCAGCTGAAGGGATAAGGAAAAGTCCTAGCCAGCTCTACACACATCGGTACATGGCAACAGAGCCAGGCTCAGTCAAGGTGGAGACAGCTGCTCTTCCAAGGAGGGCCACCCACGTGTCCCCACAGTGGACAGCCAACTTCACTCTGAAGGCCTGTTAACTATGTAAGAGCAGTCACTACCACACAGGATGAAAGAGCCCTGTAAACAGCTACCCCAGGAAGAGGGAAGCGATTCAGGGGACACAGCCTTGGGGCCAGTGTTGATGCAGGAAGAAAAAACTGATCCGGGGTGGATGACCTCCAATAGGGAACCTCCAAATGATATAGGGAAAACTGATCTCCCAACCCAAAAAGTACCTGGGACGAGTTAGTGTTCTCTAAAACTGAAGAATGAATTTTAGGAACAGACGGAGGCAATGAGCAGAATAGATTTATTGGTGAAAGAAAATGCCTGTCTGAGAGAGAGACAGGAGAGGGGTTCTGAGTGGGAGTCCCCCGGAAGCTGTCTTTTCCAGGGACTTTTATAGAGGAAAACCATGTGGCGAGGTGGGTCTAAGGTTGTAGAGAAAATGTGAGAACTGGCTTAGGTGGGTGGGCCAAAACTGTGGTCAACCAATGAGGTTACAAGCACCATTGCTCAGGTAAAATTGACTAAAAGCGGGATCCAGTGAGAAAGCAAGTCATGTAGCAAGCGGGCAAGAAGAGCAAAGTCTCTTCCTGTTGGGCTTGGGCTGGTGCTCTTTCAAGGTGATCGATTCCTACTTAGAACATCAATCCCTGATGCCCACCCTTAAGGAAGTATGTAGTTGCTTTTGTTCACTCTTGTCTTGAGATCTGGCCCATAGCAGAGGAGTGTCCACCTCTAGTTGGAAAGTCACCTTGTCTTCCATGTTGTCCTTGAGGGCCTGGCCCTGTCTGACTGCCTATAACATTTCTATCTAGTTCAGCTGCCTACAACAGTATGACTATAGCCACAAGGCGACAGCAGCTCATGGCTCGGGCTCCAGGCAGGGACTGCCAGCCCCTAGAGTGTGCTGGGCAGAAATCAAAGCAGGGACAGAATGTGCTCTCTGGCTCCCAGTGCTCAGAAGGATTTTTCAGGGCTGGAGGTGGAGCCAGGGCCTTGACACAAAGCAGTATGTCCAGCCTCTTTATTTTGAAACAAGCTCTTGGTAAGATGCTAAATCGCGCCGCTGGGCTGTAGTGTGCGGTCCTCCTGCCTCCGCCTCCGAGGATGCTGGGATCACAGGTGTGCAGCACCATGGGATACATCTCCCAGCAGTGGCAGCAGGCGAGGGAGCAATGCTGAACTGTTGCCAGCAGGCAGGGAAGGGCAGATTCATGCACAGGAGCAGCGACAGCCAGCGCGTTTCCTCCTGAGCAGAGGCTGTGTCCTTTGCTGTTGTAGGTTTCGAGCAGGTCCCCACACAAGGCTTTTTGCTGACAAGAATTTCCCAACATCACCGGTGAGGTTTTGCAACTTCTCCTGGGTGTGGGTAGCGGTCAAGATTTCCCCTTTCACTGCTGAAGCCTTGTCTTCTGGTCGGTTGAGATTCGATGTGTAGCCCAGAGTGCCCTAAGGTCAGGCCATCCCCCTGTCTCGGCCTGCCAGTGCTGGGATTTCAGGCAGCCCTGCCATGCCTGGCAAGGCCTTATCTTCTCGCAGACTTCTGACTCTATGGCTACCTGGGCAGCTTCGCTTTGAATTTCTCCTCTTGTTTATTTTTGTTTTCCTGAAACACTTCAGGAAATGACAGGATCCCCCTCAGAAAACCACAGCAGTTGAGTCAGGGCCGCCACTCCCTTCCCACGTCATAGAAAACCTGGGAACCAGAGCACTTGAGACTAGCTGGCTTTGGGGAGGTTGCCACCCCATCCTCCCTGAGAAAAGAAGACCCCAGAGTGTCTTTTGGGCTCAGGAGAGGGAGAGGGCACCTGACTGAGGAGTCTGGGCAGAGGGGCTTGGGTCGCAGGGTCCAGGCCGCCATCAGCAGCTCAGCTGTTGGTGCTGCCTGAGCAGGACAGAAAGAATTCCATCTGGGGAGAGAGCAGGAGCACAAGGGACTTCAGGGTCTGACCTGGTGGGCACTGGGGGTCCCAGGGCACAGCTCTGCTCCCCCTTGCTGACTGTGCAGAATTTAGGGGCGAGCTAGGGGCAGAGATAAAAGTTAAAGGCCAGATTCTGACACTCTAAGAGCTGCACTGTAGGAGGAGGGAATCCTTCGTCGTCATCAGAGGCCAGAGATCAGCACCTTCCACGCCTTGCATGTGAAAATCTGCTTCCTCCATACGTGGATACAACCTGAAATGCCACCTGCCGCCCAGATTGCTGCGTAGCAGTCCCCGGGGGAGCAGAGGCCTCTGGCCACTTCAGCGGCAGGATGAGCCCTTGACACTGAAGCACGTGGTGTTAACAGCTTCCAAAAGATAGTGAAAGCAGAACTCCAGACACTGGCATGGTGGTGCGCACCTGTACTCCCAGGGCTCAGGAGGCTGAAATCAGGAGGATCACTACAAGTCTGATCTCTGTAGTGAGACCCTGTAGACCCTGTACAAAATATAAGGGAGGGAGGGGGAGGGAGAGCGAGAACGAGGGGGGGGACTCTGAAGAGGTCCCAGCGTCAGTTTAGTAGAGTATTAGAGGTGTGTAAGAGTCTGTGTGTTTGGCAGTTCAAGTTCAGGTTTGGAAATGCACAACCCGAATCGGGGGGCTGGGGGGGCCCTGACAGTCTCACAGAAGAGGGCCGGGGGGCGGGAGGGGGGCCTGACAGTCTCACAGAAGAGGGCCACACAGGACGTGTCCCTGTGACCCCCGGCCAGCTGGCACGATGGAGAGCCAGAGCAAAGCCACGTAGCACAGGAGAGCACTCAGGGCAAGAGGCCTGGCCCCAGTCAGAAAGGTCGGAGCCAGAGGCGGAGGAGCAGAGACTGGGAGATGAAGGGAGCGGATAGAGGCCTGGGCTTGGCCCCTGCTCCCGGCACTGGGCACGGTGACTCCCACTGTCTGCCCAGCACGGCCCAGCCCTCCTGGCCCAGCCCTTCCCCACCCACCACCCTCTCAGCTGCTGCATGTGGACTGCCTTAGTCATCACTTAATAGGAGCCCTCGCCCAAGCACCCGGAAGCAAACCTGAAGCTGCTGCACCTATGTGGACACAGTGACAGCGATGTTCCTGGGCCTGCCTTTTCCAAAAACCCACAGGGGTCTCTTCCGGGTACCTGGTGTCTATGAAAGCTGTCTGTTGCATCGTGCCAACCCAAGGGGTCCGCCCGCTGCCCCTCCTGCTCACCTCCTCACCATCCAGGGCTCACCCCTCTGCCACCCTAGCCAGACCCATCACTCACCAGGAGCCTTCTCTGCCTGTCCCAGGAGCATTCTACCCTCACCCAGCTGTCGGTAAGCCTGGTCACAACGACCATGGCAATACCAGGGTCAGTCCTCTAAGAGACACAACCTTGGGCCACTGTGCTGTCCCTTTATTAAATGTGCACTTCTGGAGGTGCTATCATCCCTCGCACAAGTCCCCTCAGAGGTCATCAGAGAAGACTTTAGGCTCTGCCGAGCTAACCTCCTTCATCACAGCACTCCTGCCAAGAAACCTCAAGAACCCTAATTAGCCACAGAGATCCTGTCTTGGTCCTGAATTGGCCAAGGGTAACTGGCCCCTGGGGAATTCACCCCTCGAGCTTGTGGTGCCTCCCGGCTTCCCAGAACATTCACATAGGCGGTCCTGACGGAGCAACAACTGCAGCATGCTGCCCTTGGTTCCCCAGGAGTGGCCCTCGGGTGGCTTTCCTTATCTGAAATCGGGATGCAACAGGGTACCCTTTGCTTAGCTCAGTGGGATTAGAGTTTATGAGCAGAGCTTTCCTGTCCCTGTTGCCTGTGCTGAGACCATCAGGCCTAGATTAGTGCAAGTGTGGTAGCCGAAAGGCGGTTCCCCTTTCCCTTCCTGCAGGCCAGGACAAGGCCTCTCCCTAGAGGGTCAGAGTCCATGGGAGGCTGGCCACCACCTCCAGAGCTGCCTGCTGCCTGGAGTCAGCAGTCCTGGGGGTTGATCCAACCATACACTGCCCCACCTCAGCACTTCCCATCCTGCCTTGGAGGTGTCCTTGGGGCCGACCCATGTCTCGAATACCCCACTGAGTCCAGAAGCCAGGTGCTCCAGATGCCACAGCATGGCGCCCCCAACTCAAAGCCTAGCAGGGCTTAGGGCCCACTGGATCCGCCCATCCATGCAGCACCAGGTATTAAAGTACTCCCAGGAGAAAGACCCCAGGACCTGGAGATGGAGCTCTAACAGGGTGGAGACCTCACCAGATGCTGCACACAAAGACACCTGCGACATCAGACCCATAACAAAGGTTTAATGGCCCAGTCCTGGCCCAGTGACTGAAGCTCACAGGAGGGAACTACCCTTTGGTTTCAGGCAGAGTGAGAAAGGTCTGACAAAGGCAATGCCTGACACGGTGAACGCAAAAGCATCTGAGGGGGCAAAAGTCCCAGGCCCAGCCACTCCCCTACACCCTCCTCAGTCCTCCCCCTCTCCAGGCCAGGCCGCCCTCAGGCTTAGTAACTGTAAGACATCCTTAGATTAATACAAGTATCTCATGGCCTCTACAATTACAAATGGCAGACGCTTAAAAAATAAAAATCAAATGGTGCTCAAGTAGTGGCCACGAGCTTCCAGACATCTACTAGTATGGTGAACTGCTGCTTGGGTGGCCTTGGCCACAAGGTTGCTGGACGTGGATTTTCAACTTCTCTAAGGGTCAGTGGTGCTGTGGTTTTTCTCGATACATGATGTCCTCTAGGGTTCCCCACATGAGGGGGACACCAGCTGTTATAAAAAAAAAAAAAAAAATACTATTTTTCTTTTCCTGAAGTGTGTGCATATTTTTTGGTGGACTCTATCTGTAAACCAAAGTGCAGCTGATAGAGATTTTGACACAAACAAAAGATCCACAGACATGTTATGGCCAGGCCTGGCAGGGCTTGCCTCTAATCAGAGAACGCTGGGAAGTGGAGGTAGGTGGATCTCAAGTTTGAGCCTGGCCCAGCCAATTCAGCGGATACAAAGATTGTTCCAGAAAAGGCACAAGCTAAACGGGACCATGTTCAAATCCTGCAGCTGCCTCTATGGAAGCCCCAGCAGGTCACTCCCCATGCAGAGCCCATGCCTTTGCCAGGTAGGGATTATGGCAGTTGACACGGCATTATGTGAAAGGTGTGTGTCAAGTGTGTAAGAGTGTGCCCAGAGAACAGCAGGCTGGTGAGCAGCACATGCCTGCACAGCTGTGCGCAGTCCTATTGCTCCTGCTGGGAAACATGGATGCAGCCATGCCTGGGAGATGGAGGAGCTGGCCAGGGGCAGCTCACTCAGGGGTCACAGTATCCATATCTGATTCACCACAAGTATACCCAGCAGAATGGTCCCTGCCTTTGCAAACCACCCAGCGCGACCCTGAAACAACAGCTCCTGCGCTCTCTGGAGGGAGCCCAAGCTGCTCAGCCTACGCAACTCCTGCCCACGCAATCCCCGCATGGTTTCCCCTATGGCCGCACTGCACATGGCCACAGACCACAGGCACAAGCCCATTCTGTTCTGCTATTATTTTAATATTTGTTTATAATCCTTAAAAACTCTTCTGGGCATCATACAGCAAAGGATGTTGGTGGCTTGCACTTAATTATTGATTCGCTTGAGCTGGGCAGGTAATCCCTTTTCTGATGTCCCCTCCTGTCCCTGAGCACAAACAGGAGCACAGAGAGTCACCAGAGGCCACTAATATGAGTGAAGTATCTGTTTGCATAATCTACTTTTCTCCTAGGGCTATAAACATAATTGCTCGTTCATGGCTGGCTAAAGAGCCCATTAGCCTGGCCTTCCTGTGCTTTGGATCTAATTTAGATGTCAGCTCCATTTATGAGCCCTCAATTCATTACGCTGTCAAGAAGAACAGCCGGTGCCTCCTCATTGGCATGAGGGCACAGCAATTCAATAAAAGCCTGTTTGCAGAGCTACTGAGAGTGGCAGCTCCAGAGGAGGCTGCCCAGCCAGAGAGGAAACCGGCCTCAAGGCCTGCGTGGATCTCTGCTGGGCAGGCACACTCGCTGCGGGGGTAGGAGGGTGGCACTGCTGCAGGGAGTGACCCAGGGTTCCGAAGCCCACGGTGGCAGGCACCAACACCGTCTCACATGCTGCCAACAGGAAGAACAACAGGAGTCCAGAGAGTGACAAGGCACCTGGGCACACTTTTCAACAACAGTGTCAGGCCTCTCTGCTTAAACATCAGCGTCCAGGCTGACAGGAGGCAGAGGCCCCGCCTCCCAGGGCTCTAGTCCATGATGCCTGTATTGGTCAGGGTTTTACTTAGAGGAACAGAACAGATATAAGGAATGGATATTAACACAAAATATATAATCTATAAGGAATTATAAGATTAGCTTGCAATAGTCAGCCTCAGAGTCAGATGAGGAAGAGTGTACAAGGCGTCTGCATGCTCCAGACTGAAGAATTCAATCCCAAGGTCTGGACTTCACTGCAGCGCTCCGTGTAAGTCTCTATCCGTCTGCTGATGGGTCTGCGCTGGAAGACTGAAGTGTCTGTAATGGACGCTGAAGAGTCTGCGACGGATGGTGAAAGATACAAGCTGGAGGCCAGAGAGTCTGCGCTGCAAGCCAGACGATGAAGTCCAGGCTGAATGAGAAGACTGACGCTTCTCCGACGAAGTGAAGTGTTGACTCCTTCAGCCCTTTAAAAAGTCTTTTTTTTGTGCTCAGTCATTCTGACGTTGGCTCACTGCGCCCTAGGGTGGAACCAATCATACCCCAGGATGGGCCCTTGATCCTGCTCTAAGGAGAAATCCAATCATATCTTAGGCAGGCCCTGGTCACACTGGGGCATTAGCAGCAGCTGCGTGGGGTCATGGGCTCCAAGTCAGTGGAACCCCCAGGGGCAACTGTCCTACAATGCTGAACAGAGGAGAACCGTGCGTGCAGATGACAGCAGCCATCCCAGGGGTGCAGCAGCCATCCCAAGGGTTCAGGGTGACTCCAGGAGCAACAGGAAAGCAAGCAGGAAGGGGACCAAGCAGGCTCCTGGGTCACCCTCCAGTTAGCAGTTGGAAGAAGTAGGTTCAGAGACAGTGCAAAAGGCTGGCCAGGGAAAAGAAGGCGATGTCAGGTGGCACCTCTAGGCTGAGAAAGTGACTCCTGTCCACGGAGCACCGTGGTTAAGAAAGTGACCCGTGTCCACGTCACCACCGCCCAGGAGGAGGAGCCAGCAGGGTGGCTGAGTCAGTGGGGGCAGAGATAAGACGTGCACTGTTGTCCTCTGTATCTGGGGGGAAAGAAAATAGCACAAAGCTAGCAAAGAATTTAGGAAGCAGCTAGCGAAGAAACCGAGCCAGAAGCACAGAGAGTAATGGGAGCGTGGCCGGGTGGGGGTTGGGAGGGCCTGCATGCTAAGTAAGGGCCTCAGACAGCGGACAGCGTCTTACTAGCTGGGAACTTTGTCGGTAGAACAGTGCAGGAAGCCTACACCAAGATGAGAGGCAGACATCACAGATGACAGCAAGAAGCTGGTAGTTCAGGTGGCGAGAAATGATAGCATCCACTCTGGGGCATCCGACTGACGCTCAGAGGCAGGCAGCCGCTGAGGACCAGAAGAAATGCCCACTGCAGCTGCAGGGGAGGGGGGGGCACACGGACAGAACCTCTCAGCACTTGGTGCCGAGGGTGAGCCACAATGCTGGGGATGGAAGGCGGCCCAAAGGGAAGGCGCTGGGAACCTGAAGGCCTAAAGAGGGAGAAAGGGAGTGCTTTTCCTGAAGCTACGCTGCTGGGTACAGCTCAGAAACAGGGCAGCAAGAGCAAGGTGCTGGTTTGCAGGGAACTAGCCTGACCTAAAGCTGTCACATCCCAGCCGCTGTCCCTGGAGTCTTACAGGGTCATCCAATTACCTGCATAATCCCAGGAGGCCCTTACCTATTAACGTTCCCATTTTGTTGACAGAAAGTTGGAGGTCCCAGATAGCTAAGTGACTTTGCAAAGCCAGGATGCTCCTGAGGGTTTCAGCTGACGCAAAGCCCTGTCTGCGGTCCCCACGCACGGTGGCCACCCCAGTGCCCACACCAGCCCCTTTCTACACCCCTTTTGTACACCACCCTTTTCTCACTGGTACTTGTTAAGTCCTCCACTGCCCAGAACAACAGTAACAAATCATACCAAGCACAGTGGTGGAACTGGAAGATCAAGACTGAGACGTTAGCGGGTTTTTTTGCTCACTGCTGCATAAACACATAAATCCTACTGTCACTTTGGTTCCTAATGGAAAAATAGTCTACATGCTTGATTAAAGCAGTGACATAAAAGTATGAGATTATGGAAACTAAATGGAGAGACTCCAGGGCTGGGGGGTCACAGCTCAGGGGCAAAGCTCTGGCTGAGCAGGCACGAAGCCCTGGGTCCAATCCCTACTATCACTGTACTGCACGCGTACACACACACGCACACACACACAGGTAAACTGCTCTTACTCTGCTAAACCACACAATAATATTTGTATGCATCTGGTATTTACGATTTTTATGCAAATCCTCAGCAAACAAACACATTTTAAATCATAAAACACACACGAGTGAAATTAACAGCAGCATCTATGCATTGCCGACTAGGCCCTCGAGTAGCGCACACCAGCATCCTGCCCAGCACGCACAGCCCACGCTGCCAGCCAGGATTCCGTGCCACTTCACAGCCCCCAACCTTCTATCGAGTAGGCCCAGCTGCTGGACAGATGAAGACACCGAGTCACACGGCGTCTCCATGACGTGCTCAGTATATAGGCCCGGCAAGCAGCAAAGCAAGCTCCACAGTCTGAGGTCTGCGGCTCCCCTGACAGGGCGTGGCCTGGAGCAGGCTGACACTCGTGCCCCGCTGCAGTGCAGTCCATGCCACCACAGGGCCTCAGAGGCCCACTGCTCCAGTCAACGCCCCCTCCGACCTTCCCAGGACAGCTAGTAAGACACTGTCCGAGGCCTTTAGTTAGCACGCAGGCCCTCCCAGCCACCACCCGGGCCAGGTTCCCATCACTCTGACTGTTTCTGGCTCAGCCTTTTCTTTTCCTACTCACTGTCCTCCATGAGCCACGACCCCATGGCCCACCTCCACTCTTCTGCTGACTCACCATCTTCTTTCTGAAGCACCCTCCCGACTGATTCATACACTAGCACCCTTTGGGGCCACTCACACCCCAACCCCAGAAGCTTCTGAAGCTGCTCTTCGTACTGTGACATCTACCTGCATGTACTCCTATTCTGTCTCCTACTCAGACTATAGGTCACTTCCGGACAGGGACTGTGTCCTCAACTTGAGTCCAGCTTAGGTAGCTGGCACAATCTACCCATGTTCAACAGCCAATCCTGGTGACACCCACGGGTGTAGAAAACCTGCAAATATTACCAATGGTCTCAAAAGGTTCAATGTTTCTTTAAAACAAAGATGGTTGGGAGTCACTAAAGTTGGAAAATGATCCTATGTGGGAAGGCAGGATGAGGCCTTACTGCCTAAAGCAGCCAGGCTATCTCAGTCTTGAGAAAAACTTCCTGCCTAGACAGTGTGGGCTATTAGCTACTAGGCTACCTTGTGCCTTATCACTTTGTAAAGGTATAAATAAAGGCCCCTACTGTTGTTGAGTAAGCAGGAGCTTTGGTCTAACAGCTGACCTCAGCTATTTTCTCCTCTTCATTTTCTAAATCCTCTCATGTTTTATGCCAGGGACCACCAAGAGACCAACAGAGCCCTACAAAAGATACACAATTTTAAAAGGATGCCGTGAAAGCCAGTGGTCTGAAGGTGGGCCATGGCCTAAACACACTCTGAGTTCTAAAGTCTCTTTTCCTCGTGGTAGATGCGACCATGTCTGATAACCACATGGGGCAGGGTCAGGGAGTTTCCTCCCACCAGGGACGAGTCTGATGGATGCCTTGGGCTGCCTTGCCTCCTGTAAACCACAGCTGAGTTGACTTAATACCTGAGAACCCAAATCATCTTTTAAGTCTTCTGCATCTATTATGTTTTAAATGACACGTAAGAACACAATAATACATGACACGTGTTAGTATAACGTATCATGGACAGTACTGTCAGTGTTCTTTTCCTGTTAACATCATAGAAAACGAAATAGCAGCGTACTTTCCACATAAGAAAATCTTCTGAATCACCTGTTTCAGACACTGCCCTTAGTAACATTTATCAAGACTTCAATTTCACCTACTAATGAGAAAGATAATTTCTCACACAAATAGGCAACAAAACTTCAAACAATTTGACCTGAAATTTTCTTATTAAACTTCAGTAAAGGAGAACTTGTTCTAGCCCACAAAAACAGCTCAAGTTTGTCAGAATGAGGCTGAAGCCATTCATAATGCCACAAACACCAAAACATCTCACTACGGGACAAATTCCATGGTTTCCTCCTTGTCAGGGCTTGGAAAGGAAAACGATTTGCTGACAATATGGTAGTTGTGAGTTTTTATACTCTTGAAGCAGCGAAGTATTTCAGTGGTACAGAAAGAATAACCACATATTGTATGATAGTGAAAAAGGCTTTCTTGTTTCCAGAACTGACGAGGCGGAACAAATCATTGGACAGTATTATCCACATAAGACTTGTTTAGAAGAAAACTAAAACCAAGGATGAACTGAAGCTCACTGAACAAATTTTTCCTTGCAAGTGATCTTGCTTTCACTGTTCACACTCTGTTCCAGTAGCCCAGATGTTAAGTAAAATACAGTATACTTACTGCGACCAAATCCGACAGAACAGCACCACTCATGTTATGTTACTGCTGGCAATCACTTCAGCACCGCTAGGACTTGAATCACAAGAAGACTGAAAAGCGCCTGCCACTTTCCTCAAAGGTTTCTAGCATCAGCGCCTGACCGGGAACGGGTTCTCAGGGCGCTCATTATTCAGAGTCTGCCAGGAAGTATGCCAGGTAAACGGTTCAAATTCTCAAAGTCCATACCCTAAAAGGAAAACAGACTAGGTGATTCCTAAGGTCCCTCCAATAACCAACATAGTCTAAATCTTCAGACACAATTTAGAAACTCTTGTTTTAAACCATTTCTAAACATTTACACTTTGGCTTGCTCAGAGAGCAATGTTTTAAAAATGGAACTTCCTGGGAGGAACTACCCAACTCCTTAGCTTCATCAAGGGACCACAGAAGCAGTCCCCTTGTGACACCCTGGCCATACCAGGGCTGCCCTGCACTAGCAACCCCCAGAGAGAGAAAAGGAAAGTGACATGTCAGCCTTATTATAAAGCTGACATAATAAAAAAAATATTATTTTTTGAGACATGGTCTTGATATGTAGTTCAGGTTGGCCTTGAACTCACAGTGATCCTCTTGGCTCAGCCTCCCCTGGGAGCTGCAATTACAAGTGTGTGCCTCCATAAGTCTTCTTAAATAATTTTAGCAGAAAGTAGCTTTCTTTTTCATTATCTTTTATTTTATTTTATTTCTTGTTTCAGAACTTTTGTTTGTTTGTTTATTTTTATGGCCGGCTCAGCCTGCCCTGAGGGCAGGGCTGGTGCAACATGTGGTGCCAGGGATTGAACCGCGGTCCCTGCAGCCTCCCAAGCTTTCCTAAGCAGGTGCTTTAGACCACTGAGCCATCCTGCCGGGCCCAGCTTTGTTTCAGTGTGATTTCTAACTCACTACTTCAAGACTTGACTGAAAGCTACACCAACTTGGTAACCAATCCCAGCAATGAAATGTTATTTTTATTTTTTAAAAAAGATTTTATTTTATTTTTCTTAAACCTCATTTATTTGTGTTATGGCCAGCTCAGTCTGCCCTGGGGTGGGGTGGCACAGTATGCGGTGCCAGGGATTGCACTTCAGGAGGTTAAGCCCAACTCGAGGGCAAGTATGCTGCCAACCCAACTTCCACACAGGTCCGCCTGGCGCTGTAACTGCATCCTCTGGAAGCCAGCAAGCTGGCGAACACTGCCATGAGATGTACACATCCCCTTTAGGTAATGAATGTGCCTAGGTCGCTGCGGCTGGTAGGTGCCATTTCCAGCATCAAAGGCCATATGACTTCTGGTTCTCCTCCTTGTGGCCCTGCCGCACTCTTAAATTTTAATAATCCTGTAGCAGACCCTGACTACCCTTATTTATCTCTCAAGTCCTCCGGTTATTGCAGGTCATGTTTCTTCATTTACCATTTACTGAGTTCCCACTGCGCACAAGTCTACAATGGAGACAAGATGTGTGACTTCAGAAATGAAAGCTACCACTCAACCAAGACATGGAGTTTCGCATTTATCACGCACAGCATCGACGTGGGTCCTACATGTGTTTTAACTCGGACGATTTTCAAATCCTGGGTCCATGGCACTCAGTACCCACCTGCAGGCTACAGCACTCCAGTCTGCCTCATTTGGTTGAGATCTCAGGGACAAATATTCCCGCGGTACACTCCGACATCTATTCGGTAATAATCATGAGCCCGTCCCCAGAAGCTTGGCGCAGGCGAGAGAGCTGACCTTCTTCACCAGAAGACGGCCCACCCGAGGCACAGCCCCCCCCCCAACTACAGCAGACACTCCAGCGCGCAAACAAGGGACTGCCAGTGTGCTGTCCCCAGCCTTCGAGGACTCCTTGCTCCCAAGCCCTCCATGCCCGCAGCTTGCAAGGCAATAATGCCAGGAAAACTGAGGTATGTCGAGGTCAGAGGTAACCTCGAGTGACCTGACGCCAAACCTACTCGCCCAGGTCCCACGTCCCACACGATCCAGAAAGGAGAGCCAGGACGTAGAGCCCCGCCCACCCGCGGCCCCCAGCCAATCGGAGACCCGCTCCGGTCGCCCCACCCAGCGCACACACGCACACGCACGCACCGGGCGTTCGAGCCGGCCCACACTTGCCGATTACGGCCTTCAGATTGGTTTTTGCAGGCTGTGGGCGGGACGGGGAGGAGGGCTGCGAGCGTGGTGCGCCGGCGGAGACCAGCGAGCGGCGGAGTTTGGGGCGCCCTGTGGCTTTTGGTGAGTGAACCCAGAGGGGCTTTGTGACCCCGCCGCGGGAGGAAGCGCGGAAGGGCCCCTGGTGGGGTAGGGTCCGCGCGGGGGGCGGTGTCGGGGGAAGGGGACGTCACTTCAGTGGCGGGGCTCGGGCTCCACGGCCCGGCAGGAGAAGGTCGGGAGAAGCCGGTGTCGGCGGAGTGAAGCCGGTCGTGGTGAGAGGGAGGACGCGGGTGCTGGGCGGACTTCGGGGAGCTCGGAGCCTTCCAGAGAGAAGGCGGGGGCAGCGATAGGGCGCCGGGGTCGGCAAGGTCATCGGAGAGGCGGACGGGTCGCCGCCCTTCATCTAGGGGAGGTGAGAAAAGTTTGTTCCTGCCTGGTGGACCTGCGGGTGGCAATAAGGAAAGGCCAGCACGGTGACAGCCGACGTGATTCCTCGTGCGCTTGTCCCCTCTTGGGTGCTGCTAGATGCCTCTGCCGGGCCATCCCCAAAAGGAATCTACTTCCGGAAGTACCAAGGGCCTCTCCAGTGGGACCGGCTTCTAGAGGAGTTCTTACAGATCCAGCGGTTCCTTGTTCCAAATGAGACCCAAGGGTCTTCTGTGTACGGGGGGACCTCTGGCTTTTCTGTACCCACTGTCACGTTGGAGGGGCTCCTTGCAGTAGATTCTTTGGGTCCCGCCCCGGATTTGAAGCTCAGTCTCCAGGCCTAGGCTGGGCTGCCATCTTTAGCAAGCCGACAGGTGACTGATGCAAAATCAGTTTGAAACCGCGTCTGACACTAGACAGCCACTCTTGTGCCCAAAATGTAGGGCCATGAAGATTATGATATCGTCAGATGCCAGTTAGTTTTCCTTTTTACCTCTTTTAGGTTCCCTTGTATTTGGAAAGGTCTTCAGTGGTTTGGGCAGTTTTTCTTGTTTATTTTTACTTTGAGACAGTGTCCTACATAGTTCAGGCTTGCCTTGAACTCCTCGTGATCCTGCTCCCTCAGCTTCCCAAGTGCAGGGATTACAGGTGTGCACCACCACACCCAGCTTCAGTTTCCTCATAGCTGGAGAATAATTCATATTCTACAAAGTGGCTTTGCACATCTGGTAACCTTGCTGTGTTTTGAATCTGATTGGCTTTCTGACAGATATGGTTCAATCAGGGTGGATAAAATAACAAAACAGGGGCCCGGCTGGATGGCTCAATGGTCTAAAGCGCCTGCAGGCGGCTGCAGGGACCATGGTTCAATCCCTGGCACTACATGCTGGGCCAGCCCTGCCCTCAGGGCAGGCTGAGCCAGCCATAAAAATAAATAAATAAACAAACAGGAGTTCTGAAACAAGAAAAAAAATAATAAAAAAATAAATAACAAAACAAAATGTAGTGAAAATATTTCCAATGATAATTGAAATTATTAGATGAATTAAATGACCAGGGGGAAAAAGATCCATGTAACTTTAGGGATGACTTACCCATTCTTTACAGATCCCAGATGGTGCTGTGGGCCTTACTCAGGACTGGACCTATATTTTCAGATTGAATTTGTACCAGCATCATCAGAGTAACTATTTACAAATGTAACAGTTAAAAGAACCCCGGATTTTGTATGAGGAGAGTGGGGGTTTAAGCCTGCTCTGCCTGAGCTATATTCCTGGTATTGAGCGATTCATATAACCCTTTCGAACCTTTTCCCTACCTGTAAAATAAAGACGTCAATAATCATCTAGTTGATTTGTTACTCCCGGGTTACATCATTTGAGCTATTGACCTTGAACCTTTAAAAGACTAACACTAAATTGAAATGGCTGTAAATCATGAATATTGTGGAAACTTCTAAGTAGTAATAACCATAACTTTATATTTAAAACATACTTCAGATATATATATTAGTTACATAATTTATAAGATGACATGTAAAGCTATAATTTGAGCTTAGAATTTCTCACAACTGTGATAGATGTTGGATGTTTTAAAATGCATCTTCACTAACTTTGTCCAGCAGTGAGCACGTGATGTGTTCTGGGTCCTGTAAAGCCAATAAGGACCACCTGCACCTGGATTCTGAGCTGCAGAAAGCCAGGTCAGATGTCCACCCATAGAGCGTCATTGTCTGCGTCAGCAGTGAGGAAGGGAGAACAAATTTTCTTCTATGTAGAGTGAAAAGACACTTCCCTGAAAGTAGGAGAAGGCTCTGTTTGGCTCTGGGGACCTGCTGGACATTCGTGTGCATTGGAAGCAGAGAAACAACTACTAGTTTTCTTACATTTAAAGACAATCATTGAGTGATTCTTTTTTGAGGTTAGGAATAACTGAGGCAAAGTTGGGAAAGTTGCACAGGTTTCTAGTTGTGGGAAGCCAGGTATGGTGGCACACCCTGTACTCCCAGCACTGGGGAGGCCGAGGCAGGAGGATCGTTGTGAGTTTGAGACCAGCCTGGCTATAAAGTGAGCCCAAGGCCAGCCTGAACTATGTAGCAAGACTCTTTCAAAAAACAACGACAACAACAAATAAAAAGCACTGTGGGCTATAACTGGCCTGGCTCTTGCGGTTGCACGGATCTAGGACTTACTCACTTTATCGTTTCTTTTTTCATGGAGGAAATGTAAAATTTGTTTTAAAACAAGCACTTTGAGTCTGGCTTTTTAGCCGACTGGTTAAACTCTTCAAATGGATTCAGCAAACATTTTGTGGTACTTGTTGCATACAGGGCATTGCAACAGGTCATGGAGATGGGCACAGACAGCAAGTACAGGCCCCGCCACCAGGAGTCCACAAAGGAGAGTTAAGACGAGTAGTTCTGATGGGTGATGAAGCACGTGCTCTGGCATGACTGCGTGATCGAAACACTTACCATAAGCTCAGGAAATCAAGAGGAGTTGGCGGAGGCCAATTAAGATGCGAGCTGGAAAAGTAGCATTTAGCCAGGGAAGTTCTTGGAGGTGAGAGCTGGGGAGTTGCACCCCTCTTCTGCAGAGGCTTGGGAGCAGAGAGCATCTTAGAGGGGCTTAGTGTTGCTCAGTGCATACCTGCCTAAATACCGTGCCCGGGCCCTCCAGCTAGTCTACCTAGGTGGTTTCTTCAGCTCACATTGCAAGTCCTTCTGTCTGAAACTTCTCAAAACGTTAGCTAAGGGGCTGACCAAACGCTCAATGGATTAAAGCGCCTGCAAGCAGGCAGAGGGGACCAGGGCTTCAACCCCAAGGCCTGCCGTGCTGGCCCAACTCCTAGGGCACACTGAGATGCAACAGAGACTGGCCGTGGTGGCGTGCATCTGTAAACAGGCAAGTCACTGCGAGTCCAATCCATAGTGACGCTCTGAGCACCCTGTACACGCTGCCCCAAACACACACACACATGCGCGCGCGCGCAAACACACACAACACAGAAACGTTAGCAAGGGTTAGCACTCCCTGAAAATTCATTTCTCATTGTTGCTGTAATATTGATAAACATGCCATCGTCTCCTTTTCAAAAAGTACCTAGTTTTTGAATCATGAATCACTTGTATTTATGTTTTAGTTTTTCAAATATAACAAGCAACCTGAACCTTGAGCTTATTGAACCTTGTGCATAATAAAAGTCAAGAGTTTAGTCAAGTCATTCCTTTAGGAAGTAATGGAATACAAATGAGCAAAGATCTGATCCTATCAGAAGTTTCCTTTACCTAGCTAGGGTTTTCTTCTCTGCTGGAAGCCAGCATTAATCTTTTCTGTGGAGCTAAGGCGTGGGGTGATAATTTCAAACTAAACATGCCACCACCAGCCCCTGGAGCTGCGTTTTCTGGGAAGGTGTTCACTGGCACCTACCTCTCCCCATAGCAGGCTGTTGAATGAGGGCCTGCCTTATTGAAAGGCATGTGATATACACGGAAAATCCAGAAGTGAAGCTGCTCCGTAGGCAATGGGATTGCCAGTTGGCTTTGAGTTTATTGTAATGGACACCAATCAGAGGCTGTGCCTATGTACTATGCTTATCTCATCATGAGTAAAGCTCACAACTGTATGGAGCAAGGGAATACACAGCTACCGGGACAGAGGTGAGCTGGGGTGGTTCTGCCTTGTGAGGAATGCCCACCTTCCTGAAGGAGAGAAGAGCACAGAGCAACCTTTGCCCCTTCCCACAATGGAGCCGACAGGTTTTACCTGCCCCCTTATGTAACTGTCTTGTTCATATAATGGAATCTTTTAGAGCCATTTAAAGAATCAGACTTATAAAAACAGAGTGGAGAATTTTGAGGGAGCCTGGGGAATGTGAGGAAGTTCCGTGAAAGAGGGCAGATCTGACTTTGAGGAGACACGCGTTGAAGAACTTGAGGTGGTTCCGTTTCTGCCGTTGTGATGTTTGAGGACCCCAGCGGCATATGGTTGATTCAGTTAAGCACAGATTATTTATTCCTTTTTGGCTGACTCAGGTTGCCTTCAGGGTGGGTCTGGAGATTCAAATGCTGATCCCTGTGCCTGACTGGGATTGTCCTTGAAGGGGCTTGAACAACACTGAGTTCATCAGAAGGCCCTCAAGCACAGCATATTTAAAGGAAGCTATGTCTAGCAACATGATTTGAAATATATCCTTGTCTCTAAGAGGAATAAATGCACAGGGCAGACATTTGGCTATTATGAATGACCACGCATATCCCAAAAGATGAGCATCATTGATCCTAGAGACCAGTGCTCGCTGTTTGGGGGATGAGAAGTGAAGCCAGGCCTCGAGGTAGAGCTCCACCAGCAGCTGGAAGCAGTGCGGTCTAGTTAGCAGGATTCCTGACACAATACTGGAAATACTCCAGAGACATCAGAGTTAGCGCCATGGTTTGAGTAGTTGTCAGGTTGAAGTTGACTAGAGTTGAAGATAGCCAGGAAATTAATTACTAGTTTTGTAATTGATGAAAGTTCAGTGTTTGGTTTGTTTGTTTTTTTTGTTTAAATTGTACTGCTTTTAACAGTAAGTTTAAATGGAATTGTAGGGGCCAGCAAGATGGCTCAGTGGTCTAAAGTGCCTGCTTAGGCTTCAGTTCCTGGCACCGCATGCTGCACCAGCCCCACCCCCAGGGCAGGCTGAGCTGGCAATAATAATAATAATAATAATAATAAAGGACTATATATAACTCTAAAGGTGGCTATAGGTTAAAGGTAGTTCATTCAAAAAGTATTTTTTGAAGTTCATGGATAGCATCAGATTTTTCATGGAGACAGGGATGTTTTGAGTTCCTTCAGGCATTTTATAATGTTCTAGGTGACTGTAATCACTGAACCTCATGGCAGTTCTCTTTCAGGAAGAGTCTCCAAGCAGTCACCATGTCAAGCAACACAGATGTTTCTCTTTCTTCATACGATGAAGACCAGGGATCTAAACTTATCCGAAAAGCGAAAGAGGCACCATTTGTCCCTATTGGTATGTTTGCCCTTGACATTCTAGTAATAAGTGTGCTATACGTTCGAAATGATAAAAACTAGGTGAGCGTGTTCAGTGAGCGGAACCTGAAAGGACTTACTTTCACGTTTTAATGTTCATATATGCTGTGCGTGGTGTGATACGAATCCCATCACGAAAATCCTTTGTCTAGTCAGGAAGCTGGTCATGCTGTTTTCAGTGAATGATGCTGTGGGGATTCCAGACAGCCTGAGGTTCACATTACAGTCATGTTTGGGATTTATTAGAGCAAAAGCTACAGGTGAAAATCAACAGGCTAAGGATGAAGCCCAGCTTCCACGTGTCCCCTCCCAGTGGAGTCACACAAGGTGACAAAAGCACTGGCCCCAGGGGTACCTACCATGCCTGTGTTCAGATTTTACTGGGGACAGTCACATGAGCATGCAGTGCCCATGAAGGCCTTGTGGAATAATTAAAAAAATAAAATGATGTCGTCTCTATAGAGATTTAAAAATCGGATTATTAGAATAGAGTTCACTCTAGAAACCAAAAGCAAATACTAACTCCCTGAAGCACTGAAACACGAGTCATACTCCTTTTCAAGTCAGAAGTCTGCCGGGGACGTGGGCAAACGTTGCTCTGGTTTGGAGTCCTAAACATTTGTGTAAGACAGAAAAACAGCTGGAACCAATCAAGGGAAAGGCCTTATGACTACATCAGAAAGCATCTAGCATGCCTACGACCTGGAGAGTTAAGGCTCTATAAAGTTACACGCAAGCACGTGAGGGTTGTGGGAAATTGGAAGCGTACCACGCAGAGGGGTCCAGTCTCCTCCAGGTCCATTCTCCTTCCTGACGCTCTGTTCTGTGCTGATGTGTGTGTCTTTGACCAGACTTCTTAGAGGCGTGGTAGGTGTCTGTTCCCAGAACTGCTGCTGATGCTTCCTGGCACTAGTGAATTGCACGCGTTCTGCCTTAACCTCCAAACCCAGCTAGAAGTACAGACCTTCGCAGTAGGCAGCCTTGTCTGACTGTTTTGTATTTCAATTCCTTGGCTTAAGTCTCTGTTGATGAGCTCTTAAGATTATGATCTTTTTGGAATTTGAAAGTTGTGTCTTAATACTTAGTTGTATGTTTTATTAGTTCTATTATTTGAAAGATGTGATTTCTATTTTAAATTAACATTAGCTCTTTTTTTTTAACCATACATTGAAGTTTATATATTGGTGTCATTTAGCTCTAGTTTTCTAAAAGAGACACATTAACTTTTTCCTGTCTTTAATGCTCCTGTCTTGCTGTTTGTGCTTCACATATGCTATTGCTGTATTGACTAGATTAAGCTTTTGAATTCTTTAATGTCATATTTCTATCTCCCATATAAAAAGTTCTCTGAGTCTTACTTTTGCTGTCTACTTTGTTTTCTGTTATACTTTTTTTTTTTTTTTTTTTTGTGGGACCAGGGTTCGAACTCACAACCTTGCACTTGCCCAGCAGGCACTTGTGCCTCGGAGCTATCTCCCCAGCCCCTTCTGTTATACTTGTTGTTTCATTTGCCTTTTCATTTTTGTGATGATTTGGAAGTAGTTCTCTTCCAGTACTGCTAGTGACTACTTTTACATTTTTTGGAGGATATGATTTTCAAATTTTATTTCTAGTGTTAAGATGAAGACAAGAGCTGGCGAGATAGCGCAGAGACTAAGCACCTGCTTAGGCTAGCACAGGGACTGGGGTTTGATCCCCTGGCACCACAGACTGCGCTGGTCCCACCCCTGGCACCCTGAGCCTGTGACCAAGACCTGGAGTGGTGGTGCACACCTGTAATCCCAGTGCTGGGGAGGCTGAAACAGGAAGATCATTAGGAGTCTGAGCTGCGCAGCAAGACTCTGTACCAAACATATTAAAAAAAAAAAAAAAAGAAGAAGAAGATGAATACAGATTTATTTCCTAACTGAAGACTTTTAACATTCATATTTTGTTGTAACAGCCAAAACCTTAAATTCCAGATGAATTTTTACCATGATTTTATATCTTGCATTCATTTTGAAGGAACGAATGTAGATTTACTAGCTCACCATTATATGTCAGGGCTGGGGAGACAGCTCAGTAGAATAAGCACTTGTCTGGCAAGCACAAGGTCCTGAGTTCAATCCCCAGTGCCGCAAAATGAAACAAAAAAATTATACGTCATTATCCTGCACCTTGCTTTTTCACTCCCTTCTTTCCTTCCTCCTTTCCTGTTTCTTTTTTGACAGGGTGCCAAGGGTGGGCTCAGACTATGGCCCTCCTGCCACAATCCCCAATGCTGGAATGACAGGCTAGTGTCCCTGTGCCCAGGTAGTGCCTTTATTTCTTGTGCTACTTTGAGTCACTCTTTCCATTTGCCTGGATTATTCCTCTAGGTGTTTGTATGAGGGCACAAGTGGGGCACATCGAAAGCACACAGCTGTGCTCTGAGTAGAGACTGTGGCATCCAAGCGAATGGACCGTGACTCTGCACGGAGCCGTGGTTCTGTGTGGGTGACACCGTGTGCAGGGCGGTCTGCATTGTCTGGCCACCTTCAGGGAGGGGGCAGAACAGAGGGTGAGAGTTGTGCATTCATCCCTAACTGAAGACCCTCCTCCCAGTTGTAGTGATCATGAACTAGCCCGATTGATTCCGTGGGGGCTTTTTTAAAGGAATTTACCTGTTGAGGTCACAAACACATATGTTGTTTTTGTTTGTTTGGGGGTGTTTTGTTTTGCTTCATTTTGTTGAGATATGGCCCGGCTAGGTCTGTGAGTTGCCCAAGCTGGCCTAGAACTTGCCATCTTCCTGCCTCAGCCTCCCAGGGTGCTGAGGTTACAAGTATACAACCCCACATTTTAAAAGATAATGCTGACTTGCTGGGTGTGCTACCATGTGCTGTGATTTGCAGATTTTTGTTTTGAAAGGAAAAATATTAAAAGCACTACAAATTAATTAATGGTCCTGTAAGCCCCCAAAAATGTTAGAAAGTGAATTGGTTAATGGCAAAATCAACTTGGTTCCCTCCACCCACCCATTAACAACCTTGTGACTGTTCGCTTTATAGGAATGGCAGGCTTCGCAGCGATTGTCGCGTATGGATTATACAAACTGAAGAGCAGGGGAAATACTAAGATGTCCGTGCACCTGATCCACATGCGCGTAGCGGCCCAAGGCTTTGTTGTGGGCGCGATGACCCTTGGTAGGTTCCTGGGGAGATTCTCAAATCTGCATCAGTGCATTTTTTTTTTTTTTTTTTTTTTTTTAATGGCCAGTTCAGCCCGCCCTAAGGATGGGGCTGACGCAGCACCTGGTGCCAGGGATCGAACCGCAGTCCCTGCAGTTGCCTAAGCTTGCCTAAGCAGGCGCTTTAGGCGCTTTAGACTTCTGAGCCATCTCTCCAGCCCCAGTGCAATTTTTTATAGACAGGACATAGCCAATGGTTTGAGTTGATGTTGAAGCAGTTTAAATATATCACTTATTTTCATGCAAAAATAAAATACATACACAGAGAGGAAAAGAAAGATTACATGATGAATTTTACTACTAAGACTTTAATAAAAGGAAAAATTCCACCACTGATTTAATTCCTTGAGAGCGTATCTGTGAAGGCAGGGTTGGTGGTAACAGTTTTCTGAGAAAGACATGATGGATACTTTACTGAGGCTTGGAAGGTAGAAGAGAGGTATTTTTAAGTGTGGATGCTAACATCTTGTTGCCATTATCCTGTATCTGTCTGATACTATATAATAAGATTGGCTCCTTTTAAAGATGCCAGGTATTCATGGTTCTTTAAAACAAATACTGCAACACGAACATCGAGTCAGGCTCATCTTGTGTAGCTGCAGGAGCTACTATAAAAGGAGTTTCCAAAATTTAAGCTATTCAAGAACAGTAAAGCTGTAACTAATGCTCCTTGGGTCTCGCTGCCCTATCAGCAGCCTGTGCTGGCTTGTTTTAGATGATAACATGAGCTGTTCTGTCACCTGTTTATTATCTGCATGCTGAGGGAAATACTGCAGTGCTTAACTGGCGTTCTTTTCCTTTAGGTATGGGCTATTCCATGTATCGGGAGTTCTGGGCAAAGCCTAAACAGTAGAAGAAGAGATGCTGTCATGGACTCTTCGGAAGTGCTTGTTTTAGTTAGACATCTCATGTTGAGGTTATGTATTTGTGTCAAAAATAAATCCTTTGAGTTGCTTCAAATTGTATCATAATATTTGGAATACCGTTTCTTCCTCACAGACTTGATGACCACGTTAGTGGCAACTAGTTCACTAACTGTGTCATTCAGGCTCCAGATGAAAGAAACGGGTTACCTCTGTGCACTGGATAAGATCAAGGCCACCTTCCCCAGCCCCTCATGACAGTCACTGCTGCGCTGGCCAGGCCCAAGGCACTCCCGCTCTGCTGCTGGGTGTTGCACACCTTGCCTGTTGGGTGGGAGCCCGTTGACCCCAGTTAGTCCAGTTGTTCCTTGTCTGCCTCATGGAAAGGACTGCCTGGGGTGAGGACTTTGATTTAGGATTGACTGGCTCTGGGAGAACTCTTTGAGAGCATACGTGAGAGGTAGCTGATAGTCCTCCACAGCTGACGCATCTGTCCACGCATGCTCAGACCTAGAAAACTTCCATGAGCGCAGCATTGAAGTTATGTACGTTTCAGAACCACACTTGTAAGCACAAGATAGCGTAACAGTGCATTGCAGTTTAGCTCTTTTATAATTATAGAATTATATTTTTGCTGCTGTTGTATTAGAATAATTTTTAAATGTCATCTTGGAATAGAAGTATTTATCTTAAGTGCTAAGGCACAGATAAAGAACTACATTTTAAATATGTTCAGTCTGCTTCTCTGTAAGAATTGTAAGTGTTAAACACTTTACCTAAAATGCAAGCAGTCAGTGGTTTAGTAGCAGGCTGGCCGGGCAGGCTCTACACCCAAGCTCTGAGATGCCCCAGAATGGCTGTGAATGCTTGTAGAACCTCGTGTCTAACCTGAACTCACATTCCGTGGTGGCAACATCGTATCTGTCATGTTATTAAAGTGGGTGAATGCGTCAAATGTCTTGTATTTATTTCAGTTGAAATAAAGCCTTTTCCCCCTTTCACAGCAACCAGTTACAGGGAGCTACCAAGCAGAGCCAATGGTCCGCAGCTGGCAGCACTCGCCCTGTGCCACACTCTGCTACCGTCAATAGAGCTTCCTCACGAAGAGCCCAGGGAGCCATGTCCATGCTGCGCTTCTCAGCCAGGAGATGGAGGCAAGGGCAGCCATAGCAGCTCAGTGTCCGTCCCTCAGGCAGGCAGGAGCAGAGCTGCCCTGGACATGGCAGTGCAGCTGACAGCCTGTGATTGCTACGCTGTGTGGCCCTGGAGCCAGGCCAGTGCTAACACCCTCACCACCATCTGCCTTTTAGATCAGATGAGATGGCCCTTGAAGAAAATTTTAAAGCACTTTTTTTTTTAAAACCCAGGAATGTTAAATGCCAACCAGTGTTAGGGATTTAAGCACTGGCCCTGCAGTTATCAGAGTGAGTAAAATTGCACAAGCCTGCGAGGCATGGTCTTACCTGACTAATGCCTGGGTCCCTGCGACCAGACCAGGGATTGCTTGGTCTTTTCCTGTCTGTAAAGTGAGAGCCTGGGCTGGGTAACTTCTGTGGCCCTGTCTGTTGAGATCACTATAGCTCTGTAAAAGGGCTTTGAAAGTGTAATATACTACTACTAAGACCTGTTTTCTTGGCTTTAAATAGACGTGGAACGTGCGTCTATGCCTTGTGAAAGAAGACTTAGAGGAACAAGTTTCAGAACTTCAGCCCCTTTGGGAAGGTTCCTCTAGTCATGCTCCACTTTCTCTCCAGATTCCCAGCAGTCTCTTGGTTGGCAGAATTCAGTGATTTAATGGTTCCGTCAAAGATACTTGTGGAACATGAAATAAAAGAAATAAAAGACTTAAGGAGTTTTTTCACATGGAATTAGTAAAGACAATTTAGATAATTAAATTCTCAATGTATGATTTCATTGGGACTGTTGGAAATATTGCAACAAAAAGCCTAACTCATGATGTTTTCTCTAAATGAGTAATTTTTGTTTTTGCTTGGATGTTTGAGAAAACAAAGTCCAGTAACTTCAGTAGCACTAGTTCTTATCCCCCACCCCCTTCAGAGGTCTCACTGAGACTTGTCTCTCTCTAAGTGAGCCCAGAGAGAGCTTCAGAAGCATCTTGGTTTTATTTAGGGCTTGGAACTTGCATAATCATCTTAGCAAAGGAAGGATACAATCTCTGAGCTCCACCATTTGCCTAACACTAGGTTTACACAAATGCTAACTGAAAACATTCCAAGCAGGGGAGGAGACAACCATTAATATCCTAAGCAAGGGAGAAGACAACAAACAAAGAGTCATCAGTATAATCTGTTATCTACCTCCTTGAATCCCAGCTTTCCAGAATTCCCAAGTAACAGACCACAACTCCCTGGGCTTTGTTTATTGTTCTCCATTACTTAAGATGCTAATTAGGCTTTTGTCTTACCTCAACATTTCCCCACTTTTATTTATTTATTTTTGCTGAAAAATAATTTTTTGAAGCATCAGGGCAAGGACTGCAGACTCTTGATCGATAGCTTGTAGATGGACCTGTTCTATCACAAACTAAGGAGGATATACAAATAGTAGAGACAACATACACAAATCTCTACTACACTTCCACTAAACCATAGATAACATGAAAAGGATTAAGGTTTTCAGTGCCATTTGAGATGCTTTGGAACATATTGAGTTTCCATGAAATGGGAGTTATACAAAAAGAAGCAATACTCCAATCACATCTTAAACAAGGTTGACACTGTAGATTAACAGTCTGACCTCCCAACATAACAACAGCTTGTTCTAAATCACTTATCTTAGTATTTAACTCTGAGTCTGTGTGTCCTTCCATAATGATTTTGAGTCCTTGTGCCATTGCTGCACAAAATGAAGTTTGTACAATTGGCTCAATGCTACTCTGGCTGTAGCAGCTGTGGCTGTGAAGGCGCTCATGAGTGAAAGCATTCTCTTTGTTCTCTAACACCTCCAGCAAAAGTTGGAACAGCAGCATGGAAGGGAAGTCTTGCCCTGGATGATGTAGTTGTATCGGAAGCCAAATTCTCGCCCTTGTCCTGAGAACATAGATGTTATCTCTACAAAAAATTAAGGATGATAGAAGAATTCTTGACATGTATATAAAGAACAGTTGTGACACATAATGGTATAGTTAGAAGAGTTTCTTATAAGCAACAGGTGAAGGAGGTGAACACGTGCCTGAGTAGAACAAGTTGTGTTCCTTGTAAATAATGAGGTATTTTCATCTCAATTTCTTTTCTTCTGCTGTCTAGGTAGAGCCATAAAGGCTCCAATCTATGATGCTTCCATTGAAAGTATTAACTATCTCCCAGGCTGCCTCTCTTCTACAGATTTCCCCATGTACCCTAATCACTAAGACAAGCAACATTGGTATTCTGGCAGGATGGCAGGTCTGGCAGTGGAAACGTTCTATTAGCAGCTATACCTTTAAAGTCTTTTCCTTGGAGAAGAAAAAGTCCCCTTTTTTTCTTCCTTTACCTCAGTGTTATTATTAACTAGACTTTTTCCATCAGTGAACTCTTTTATTGACTGGTGGATTTAACAATATTAAACCCAGTAACAAAAATTACCTTCAAGCCGCCAGGGAGATAGCTCTGTGGCACAAGAGCTTGTGCACAAGGCACAGGGCCTAGCCCTGTCTGACTGCCTGTAATATTTCTATCTAACTCGGCTGCTTGCAACATTCCTCCCTCTGAAGCAGTAACCCAAACTGCCTACCTGGCAAGTGCAAGGTCCTGAGTTCAAATCCTGGTCCCACAAAAAAAAAAAAAAAAAAAAAAAAAAACCTTCAACACTTATCAGAAACAATAACAAAGCCATCGTCGCGATGCAGGAAGAAAAAAACCAATCTTTGGTGGGTGACCTCCAAATGGTATGTTCTTCTGGCTCCCTCTGGATGACGATCAGTCTCGGATGTCAATCTTTAAGGTCAGCGTTTGTTTGTCCTTTGGTGTTTAGGTCTGGCCCACAGTGAGAGCATCCATCCCACCCACAGTTGCTGGATATCTTGCCTTCTGTGTTATCTCCTTTGAGGGCCTAGCCTTGTCTGACTGCCTATAATATTTCTATCTAACTCGGCTGCTTACAACATTCCTCCCTCTGAAGAAGTAACCCAAACTGCCATGAGGGATTTATGAGCGATGACTGCTCTGGCTTCTTCAGGCTGAAAGGGGTTGTAGTTGGGAACTGGCAGTCAGAGATACTCTCCCGAGGCTCTACCTCAAGGTCCTCAAGAGACACCAGGCATTTTTATCTTGGGTAGGTAGAATAGCTTAGACCCTTTCGTTTATGGAGTCTGACAGTTGGTTATAAGTCCTTCTAGCTTTAGTTATAATTATCTCTAAATTTTGAGAACTCATGAAAACCAGAATACCCTATTTTTCATATTTTAAGTTACACCTTGTGAGAGATCAGTGACATCAGCAAGCTAATTTTATTTGTATGTTTTTATTCTAATTTTTGAAGTATGATGGCTAAAAGGAAAGTCAGGGTTGGAGAAGAACAAAGAGACCTATGCCAGTGTCCAGCAATGGGCTGGGTTTTCTTTTGGTCATGATTTCTCAGGGCTCCTCCATGGAGATGATAGAGACTGTCCAGCCAGAGGGAGCAGGCAGGCCCAGTGCCCTTCAGTCCCACTGGACCATCTGGGAAGCTGAGTCTGAGCTCTGAGGCCTTTGCCTCAGAGTGCAGTCTCACTTCTGAGCAGCTGCTTTGGCAGTCAGGGCATGGCTTCTGCGTCTCTTAAGACAGTTCCTCTTATTCTGGCCTGGCTTCCAACAGTAGTAGTAAGTGAACTTTATCATTGTTGAGCTCTTCTTGGAGCCAAGAGAATCAGACTTAGGATCTATTTGTGACCACAAGAAGGCAGTCATTTTTTTAATCTCTTTTGTTTTCTCTCCCTGGTTTTCTCCCAGTTCTAATTATAGGAAATTGTTTTCTTAGCATCCTAAGAAGTATCCAGTGACTTTTTGATTTGTCCGTAGGTAGATAATGGGGCTTGCTGGGTTTCAGGAAGAGGCTATCCAAATTATATCCTATTTAAAGTGAGTCTTTTTATTTCATCAATCAGATTTATATCAGAATGTTTATACTTACTCATTTTCTGGGTTTTATTTGTCAAGCTAGTACCCAAACTACTTCTCCACTATCTATAACAACAAGCAAAACCTCTTCCCCTTCTCTGTATAACTTTTAGAACCCATTGGTCAATATCATTTAGAAAGAAAACAGGCTATTGCAAAGGAACACTCACTTCCTTTGTCCAGTGATGGTCTGTGGCAGAAGAGCCATCTGGCAGCCAATTTTAAAAATTTAATGTGAATAAAGTTTTTTGCATTATTAACTTGGGTGTATTCATATGTATTCCCATACTATTCCCCGTTTTTGTTTAATGAGCATTTCTTTTAAACTTTTATTAGCTTGTTCTATAATTGTCCATGGATATTCTAATATTGTCCCTATGGGATATTAACAGATTAAAGCTACATATTTTTACACAGAAATTTAGAAATCAACACCATATTTAACACTAGTAAAACAATCCTGATATTTTGTGGCTGGTCTTGAACTTACACTGATCCTCCTGCCTCAGCCTCCCAAGTGCTGGGATTACAGGCATTTGCCACCATGCCCAGCTTGAGCTAATTTTTTTGTTTGTTTGTTTCAGCACTTTTGTTTGTTTATTTTTATGGCTGGCTCAGCCTGCCCTGAGGGCAGGGCTGGCACAGCATGTGGTGCCGGGAATCGAACCGCAATCCCTGAAGCTGCCTAAGCTTTCCTAAGCAGGTGCTTTAGACCACTGAGCCATCCTGCCAGGCCCCTTGAGCTAATTTTTAATTGCCTGAACATAAACAGGTTTTTGTACGACATTCCCTAAGTGTAATATGAAGGTATCTGCATTGTGATCTCCAGATGGTATATGGGAGGATATCCTCCATAGGCTGCATACAAATGCGTACCGTGCAGTTCTCAGTAAAGGACTTGAGAATCTGGATTTGTCCTGGAACCTGCTGGGAGTGGTCCAGGGATGGCTTCCTAGTAATGGTTCCTGAACAACAGTGCCCTCTGGTGGTGAGAGTTGGAATGTGAACCCACTTTCCTAACCTATTAGTTTATTTCAAAGTTGGAATCTTGGAGAAGTTGGGGCAAATTGTCTCACCATAAACTGCTGCTCAAAGAATTCCAGGGACTTACATTTAGGTTTTATCTCCATGTGTCATAGCTACTAGGCTGGAACAAGGCCAGAGGAGCCTAAAGCATTTTAGAGTTACGTGTCCTGGGATGGAGCTGCCAGTAATTCTGTATACATGTGCCGACCTAGACTGCGCTACCACTTCCCAGTGAGGGCATCCTCTGGTCTCCACTTATGAAAGGGGCAGTGGCTTCATGAGGCGATTCTGTGATGGCAGCAGGGGACACAAGGACGTGGAGGTGGCTATACAAGTGCGGTAGAGGGCCTCCGTCATACTGTTCGGCATATTCCCTGGTGGTGGCTACACAAACCTAACCATGACAAAGTCGTGTAGAATTAAACACACGAGAAGAACGAATGCAGTAAGATTGGGCAAATCTTAAGATGAGCGAAGTGTAACAGTCAATATCCCGACTGACACTGTCCTGTAGTTCTTCCAAATGTGACCACGGGATAAAACATGGAGGAATACGGGATCTCTGTAGTCTTTAGCAATCGTATGCGTCATCTGTAATAATCCCAGTAATTTTTTTCTCGAGTAAAGCATACCAACATAAGCAGTGTCGTGTTAGTAATGTTGATTAGAGGACCGGAAAGTCAGCTAGGATTAGTACAGTTTACAAGAGGAAGTAGCTGGTGACTCGTGATTTTCTGGCTCCCTGGATGGCAAAATGTCAAGTTTATAAACTCAAGAAAATTCTTGAGACACTAATGACCGGAGAGCTCCGCGGTAGCGGTGGAAAAGTAACAAAAGGAAAGAAAATGAATGTCCCCTGGGTTGTACGAACGGCCTGGGAGCACCGCGTCGCCCCGCACCGTACTCCCACACAGCCTCATCAGTATCACTGGAAGCCGAGGGTGCAGGGCTGCGGCAGAAACCCTTCGCCGACATCCATCCTCCGCGCCATCAAACTCCGGGAACCCGAGTCGTGTACGCACAGCCAATCAGTGTGCGTCCTTACTTCTCGCGAGAAGGAGCGCGTCCCTGATTGGACAGCTTGCCCCGCCGGCCCAGGCGGCGGCGCGCTCCGGATATCCAGCGGCCAACCTTCTTTCCTACTTTGACTTGGCTGGGCTCGCTCTGCGTGGCGCGGTTCTGTCCGGTCACATTTCACTTTATAGTCGCCTGCTGACTCCTGGAAATCTCCCTGGATCATTTTTCCTTAGACCCTGAGATGCAGTCGTGTCTTAAATTGGTGAGCGTGTTTTCAAAAAACATCCAAGTGTTTTTTCCTTAAGGAAAATAAACCACATTCGTTATTTTTAAATCCTGTAAGGTGCCAAAATTAAAACGATTCCCCCCCTTAAATATAACCACTTCTGATATTTACTGGAGTTTCGTTTTGATGTCAAATTTGAAGAAACACAACTTGGTGCGCTTAGCGTTTCTATGTTGTGTCCTTTTTTCCTTTTTCTTCCCGTTTTCACCAACGTGGGAACTCGCCTCACCTCGTTTTTACATTTTCAAAGATAACTCTGGCTACATTACACTTTATGATAAAATCGTCCACTTTCCAGTTCCCTTGAAGGACCAGAATGTGCGCCCCTGCGTGGAACGTCTGATCAACAAAAGCGTATTTTTAAAAAAAATGTTCTTGAAAAACTTTTAAGGCCACGATTCCCTCTACCCAAGCCCATCATGCTCGTTTCCACACAGGTCGCTTCCAAAGTTTTCTGGGCTCTGTCGGTTCCCATAGAAGCGTGATGACGTTTTGCTCCAGACGTTACTGGTTTCCCTGGTGACGGTTGCCAGGCAGCGGATGCAGGCGTCCGGAGGTACCAGGCCCACGCAGTCCTAAATCCTAGAAGCGAAAAGCTGCAAAACCGCTGTAAGTGCCGGGAGGGCGGCAGGGCCGGGCCGGCGGGCCGGAAATGGAGCTCTCGCAGCCCCGGGGCCTGGGCCGGAGCCGGACGTATACAGAACATGCTCGCCGCGCGGAATGTCGCTGCACACAAACGGTTCCCTTCCCCGGGCTGACTCTTGGTCCCTTGGGCCGGAAAGGCACCGAGGGTCGGTCCGAGGCCCAACGTCACCCTGTAGGTGACGGGTCGAACTCGGTGCACTGACCGTGCTCTCCTCAGTGCTGTCCGGGCAGAGCGGGACGGTGCCGCCCAGTGGCATCTGCCTCGCCTGGGTCCCGGGAGGGCATCGGTCAGTCAAGGAGTACCTCCACCCTCAGCAGGGCTGCGGGCGGGCGGCGAGCCCTGCCCCCAGGGGCCAGCAGGGTATCAGCTGGGCACCTCCAGGCATCTGCTACCACCCTGGGACTTCAGGCTGCTTCCAGGAATCCAAACGGAGGGGGACGGGAACATGAGCAAAGAAAGTGCATGCGCGCGGGAGGACGACCTGGTCCATCCCACACTGGCCCCGGTGCGCTCCACAGCTTCTGGACGGGACCCCTGAGTGGATGCCCCGCCGCGCTGCAGGGCTGTAAGACCTGCCTGAGCATTCAGTTCTTTCCATTTAGCTTTAGCTCCTAAATAATAATAATAATAATAATAATAATAATAATAATAATAATAATAATAATAAATTGACTTTATTTCTTAAATCAGCTTTAGATTTACAAAAAGTTTAAACAATATACTATATCCTATATCGATCTATGTATGAATGATAAGGTTATATTGGTAACATTCTAATTGAAGCTGATAATTTACATTAGGGTTTACATTATGGATTTTGATAAGCACATGCTGTCTTGTATCCAGTGGAAATATAAAATACCGCTGCCCTAAAAATCTCCTGTGTTTATTTATTCCTCCTCCTACACCAGCCATAATCTTGAACAACCATGTATCTTTTCATTTCTCCATATCTTTGTCTTTTTCTGAGTGTAACTCAGTAGCTAAGTTGTGATCATACCGAATATTTTCAGACTGGCTTTCTCACTTAAAAATATACGTTTAGCCGGGCGTGGTGGCTCACGCCTGTAATCCCAGCACTTGGGAGGCTGAGGCAGGAGGATTGGTGCGAGTTTGAGACCAGCCTGGGCTACAAAAGTGAGCTCAAGGCCAGCCTCAACTGCATGGCGAGACCCTGTCTCAAAAAGACAAAAAAAAAAAATATATATATATATATATATATGTATATATATATATATATATATATATACGTTTACATTTCTTTCAGGTCTTTTCATGACTTGACAGCTCATTTATTTATTATTGAATAAAATTCTTCCACGTGAGTGTACCAGTTTATTAAATGTATTGCTTGGTAGTTTGTGATTTAGGGCAACTATGAATAAAGCTGCTACAGTATTTCCTGAGCAGGTGTCTGTGTGGACATGGTGTTCAGTTAATTTTGGGCAAGACCATTTTAGCATAGAAGTGACTGTCACCTTCCAAGGTGACTGACTGTACCCTTTTGGAGTCCTTGTTGCTTCTTGTCCTTGCCATCAAATGTTGATATTCAGTGATGTCTGTGGTCTAGATTTTGGCCATTCTAGAGGACCTGTATGGAATCTCATTGTTTTAATTTGCATTTCCTTCTGAGTTCTGCTGTGAGCATCTTTTCATTTGCTTTGTCCATCAACATGTCTTGTGGTGTTTCTTCAGCTCTTTAGTCCACATTTTACAAAACTGTTTATTTGCTTATGAAGGTTTAAGAGTGAGTTAATGTTTTGGATACAGTTGTGAACCAGGTGTGTGTTCTGCGCATCAGTCCGTGTCTTCTCTTTACAGTCTCGTCACAGTATCTTTTTGCACATCAAAAAGTATTTAAGGGGCCCAGCGGGATGGCTCAGTGGTCTAAAGCGCCTGCTTGGGAAAGCTTGGGCGGCTTCAGGGACCGCAGTTCAATCCCCGGCACCACATGCTGCGCGAGCCCTGCCCTTGGGGTGGGCTGAGCCGGCCATAAAAATGAGTGAATAAACAAATGAAACAAGAGAAAAATAAAAAATTTTTTTAAAAAGTATTTAATATTAATGAAGCCCCAGTATATCAATTTGTTTTCATAGATTATACTCTTGGTGTTATAACTGCACTGCCAAATCTAAAAGTCACATAATTTTTTCTGTATTGTCTTCTAAAAGTTTTATAGTTTTGCATTTTATATTTAGATGCATGATCACTTTGCATTCATTTATATGACAGATGTAAGGTCTGTGTAGATTTTGTTTTTGTATGTGAATGTTCACTCTTTCCTGCACCATTTGTGGAAAGACTGTCCTTTCTCTATTGCATTTCTGTGCTTTCTTTGTCAAAGACCAGTTGGCTTTTTATATAGGTCTGCTTCTGGACTATTATTTCTTCAGATTTATTTATCTTTTCTTTCACCAGTACCACACTGGCTTGATTAATGTGGCTTTTGAGTAATGCTCTTTTTTTTAATGTATTTGGTATAGGGTCTACAGGGTCTCACTACACAGGTAGGACTAGTAGCAGTTCTCTTGTTTTCAGTCTCCCAAGTGCTGGGACTACAGATGCATGCCACCATGCCCAGTCTCTAGGACTACAGGTGCATGCCACCATTCCCAGTCTCAATTGCCATCTCAGCGCACCCTGGGGGGACCAGCACTGCATGCCAGGGATTGAACCCCAGTCTCTGTGTCTGCCTAAGCGGGTGCTTTAATCTGCTGAGCTATTTGGCCGGCCCTCGAGTAATTCTTAAAGTAAGAAGTTTTCTTCTATATTCTGTTGGGTGTTCTGGGAGTCCTTTGCCTTTTTGAATACATTTTAGAATGAATGTGTTAATGTCCATAAAGTAGCTTTCAGGGTTTTGATTGGAATTGCATAGATTCTGTAATTCAAGTCACTGAAAACTCATATCTTGGCAATATCAAATCTTCCTGTTCATGAATGTGAGGTACCTATTTGCTTAGTTCTCTGATTTGCTTCAGCAGAGTTTCATAGCTTTCCTAATACACTTCAGCCTTTTAGGTTAATATACATGGTGTTGCCTTTCCACTTCAGTTCCCAGCTGCTCACGGCTGGCACTCAGGACACTGTTTGGCTGTCAGTCATTAGCCTTGTGCCTTGAAGCCTAGGGACAGTCACCAAACTTCATGGCTTGTTTATTTAGTCTTTAGGATTTTCTACATAAACAGTCACACCATTTGCAGAGATGGTAGCTTTATTTCTTCTTTCCAATTTATGTCCTTTGTCTCCTTTCCTTGTCCTGTTTCTTGACCTGGAACTTCCAGCATGATGTGGAGTAACAGCCAGGAAAGCACACCCAGTACCTGCCTTTGGGCTTGGGGGAGTCAGCTGGGCATGATGTGAGCCGTGTGCATGCACGTGTGTGTGTGTATGTGTGCGTGTGCGTGTGTGTGTGTTGCCCATATTCTTTACCAAGTTGAAATTTCTCTTTTTTACTAGTTTCTTGGAGTTTTCAAATTTTTTTATTTTATTTTTTATGGCCAGCTCAGCCTGCCCTGGGGGTGGGGCTGGCATAGCATGTGGAGCCAGGGATTGAACCTCAGTCCCAGCAGCTGCCTAAGCTTGCCTAAGCAGGCACTTTTTTTTTTTTTTTTTCTAAGCAGGCACTTTAGACCACTGAGCCATCTCACTGGCCTGGATTTTCAGTCTTTAATCCTGAATGGATGTTGCTGGTTCTGGTCCTAGCTCCACATGGGTGGTGCAAGTGACTTCACCCCTGTCCACGGAGTCCCCCACACAGGCCTGGCCTACTGTGGGTGGACTCAGAGACCCTGCCTGCATCAGGAGTGGAGTCAATGACCTGTGAGGATGTGGCATGACCCTCACCCAGGAAGTGAACTTTGCCGGATCCTTCCCAGCACAATCTCTACAGAGCTGTGACGCAGGAAGTCTTTGGGAACCTGGTTCCACAGAAGTAGACTATGGAGGGTGAATGTAAAGAAGGTAGTCGCTGTGGAAATATCTTCAGGTGTCCAGATCTCTAATGTCCAGATCAGATCAGAGCAGACTTTAAATAAGAAAACTGGACTCCATCTGCACAGAAGCCATGTGTGTACTGAAGCCCTTGTTGGCCATTCATCCCTAAGTATGTCTTTAGTTTGAACCCTGGTCCCACAAAAAAAAAAAAAAAAAAAAAAAAAAAAAAAAAAAAAAAAAAGCCCAAGGATGCCTTTCATCACTCACAGCGGACACAAATAACATGAGAATCAGGTACATGTGGTGAATCCATGTAAATATAAGCAAGATGAAAGACACTTTGCCATTCCTTAGTGTTGTGAGAAGCTTAAAAGGACGCTAGAGACAAACCACATGAATGTAAGCAGTATGGAAAAGCCTCCAGATGCGACACTTGCCTAAAACAACATGAAAAAAAAAAATCCTGGAGAGAAACCTCTTGCATGTACGCAGTACAGGAAAGCCTCGGTCACTTCAGCGTTCTTCATACAGATGAGAGAACTTGCCCTGGCGAGAACCCTACGCATGCCAGAAACGTGGGGAGATGTTTTTGCATTGCTCTCACCTTTAGTTCACCCTGGAGAGCAGCCTCATAAATGGAGAGAACGGGGGAAGCCTTCCGGCCCTCAAGTGCCCTTCACGCACACTGGTGGAGAGGCCTGTGGTGCAGGGAGTGAGAACAGACATCTCCACATCGTCCTTCCCTTCAGCCGCACAGAGCTCGTGCTGCGAGAAGCCCTGTGAATGTAGACAATGTAAGAAAGCCTTCAGAACCTTTCAGTGGCTTCCAGAAATAGTGGGAGGAGAGCTTATGAATTGATTATTTATTTATTTAATGTATTTGGTACAAGGTCTCACTATGCATCTCGGACTCATAGTGATTCTGTTTCCAGCCTCCTCAATGCTGGGATTACAGGCATGTACCACCACGCCAGGTCTCGGTGGCTGGCTTGGCATGTGCCGGGGATAGAACCTCAGTCCCTGTGCTTGCCAAGGCGGATACTTAGTCTGCTGAGCTATCTCCCCACTCTCCAGCCCTGTAAAAACCTTATGAATTTAGCCAGGTATGGTGGCACATGCTTGTAATCACAGCACTTGGGAGGCTGAGGCAGGAAGATCGATGTGAGTTCGAGACCAGCCTGGGCTACAAAAGTGAGCTCAAGGCCAGTCTGAACTGCATAGCAAGACCCTGTCTCAAAAAGACAAAAAAAAAAAAAAAAAAGCTCAGGAATTTAAACAGTGTGGTAAAACATATGTCCCATGTACCTTAAAATACATGAAAGAATTCATACTGGAAAGAAACTTCATGTGGGAAAACATCTATTCATTCAGCATGCATGCATTCATTCCAATTCTTTTACACCACACAAAGGAGTTCGCGCGGGAGACAGTCCCTGTCAATGCAAGCCACGTGGGAAAGCCTTCAGGTGTTTCACGGGCACGCAGTGTCTCACTAAGGAGAACCTCTGCACGAGCAAGGAGGCAATGCCTCCCAGCCTTCCCGTAGCCTTCAAATACGTGGAAGAATCCACATGGAGAGAAGCTTGTATAAACAACGCGGGAAAACCATTTGTGTTTCATTTCCCGGCAAGCGCACCTTGGCAGGACCTCATCTGTAGGCAGTGTGCTGGTGTGCAAGTTTTATAGGGCTCTTGGAATAAATGAAAGAATTCATAATAGGTGCAAGCCTTCTCTATGTGAGCAATGTGGAAAAACCTTCATTTATTCCTCTAAGTATCAAAGACAAGCACTCATACTGCTGAGAAAGCCTGTGTAGGTAAAAAATAAGGAAAAACCTTCAGATGCTCCATTCTCCTTCAGACAAATTGGGGAAAGACTTTCTGTAAAGAAAACCCATTCTACTTTTCTTTGAATACATTCCTCTTGTGTTCAGCACATGAAAATAAACCTTAAGCATAGGGTGGCAGAGTTTCATATCACCTGTCTGAGGATGCGTCGTGGAGAGAACTGGATCCCTGCAGTGTATGAGAAACCTTTCATCTTGGTTTTATGCATAGATTTAAATAAATAGAATATGTAGGGAAATCCCGTAAGCATAATACTTGTTCAAAAGACTTTAGTTGGCTTTCATGAAAGAATTAATACTGTATAAAATCCTCTGTCAAAAAATATAAGTTGGTACATTCAAGAAATACTTGCAAAGACCAGTGGAGATTTAACATTTCACAAAATCCTGTGAATGCAAGTAATGTGGATTGGTGCAAAGTAACTTGGGTAAAATGCCCTGGAAGACACCCTCTGAAGGAAATACGTAAGACATACATTGTCCCTGTCAGTGGCTCATCGTTAAAGTTCATGTCTGTATCATGGTGCTTCACTCTTGAAAACATAAATACATTTGACTAGGACTGAGGAGATAGCTCAGTGGTCTAAGTGCCTACCTGGCAAGCAGAAGGATGTGGGTTCGATCCCCAGTACCGCAGTGTTTGCCAGCCCCAGAAGCCTAAGCACACCATGCCAGCCACTGAAACTGGGAGTGATGGCACACACCTGTAACCTCAGCACAAGGGAGGCTGAGACAAGAGGATTGCTATGAGTCCAGGCTGCATAGTGAAACCCTATACCAAGTAAATAAAAGATTTAAAAAAAAGTTTTAACTGAGAAAAAGTCATAAATGGATGCTGGAACTTTTTCAATGCCTTTGATCATGTGAGTCTGTCATCTTAGCCTGTTGATGTGATGATCCATTAACCTGTTTTCTAATGTTCAGCTAACCTTGCATTGTAATCTTAAAGAGATCACAACACAGCTGCTAAATGTAGAGGTTCAGCTCCGCAAAGAGCAAAGGCCCTTCACACCAGGGCAGAAGCAGTAACACAGCTCAGTGAGCTGTCCAGTGACACGTACACGATCACATGGCCGAAGGAAAGCACACGGAGCAAGCGATGGCACCCGATTAGCAGAGCTCAGCATCTGAGATGTCAATTTTAAAACCAAGGACTCTCCTCACACCACTTTCAGGGTTCCAATGCGGAAGGGCCCAGGCAGAGCATCCTCTCCACAGATTAAAACCCTAAGTGCCCCCTGCCTGTGAGGCTCCTTAAGAATCAACCGAGACAAAAGTGGCCGTGTCCCAACTGCGTGCGTGACTGGAAGCAGAGTGCGTAGCCCCCAAGAACTGTTGAAGTGCCGGGGAATCAATGCCTGTGTTTCCTAGACAGGGGAGAGAGATTGTCCTGGAGAATGGGCCAGGCCCACAGGAGTCTCCATTCATGCGGTTGCTGTGCGAGGAAGCCCAACGCCTGCTCCTGGGAAAAAGGCCACAGCACGGTGTTGGCAGGATCCTTGTGTGTTCAGTTTTGGCTGTCACGCATATCTGGAATAACGCCTACTTGGTCTTGTAGTGTACAGTTCCTTTTTATATCTCGCTGAACTCAATTTCTTAATACTTTATGAAGAACTTTTAGATCTATGTCCATGAGATCCTTTGATCCACTGGCCTTTTTTTCTTATAAAGCGTTTATTTATGGTATGAAGCTAACCACACAAGATGGTCTGGGAAGTGTTCTTGCTGCTTCTGTCTTCTGGGACACATTGTAGAGAATTGCTGTCACGAGTCCCTGAAATGTTTGGTAGATTCACCAAGGTGTGGAGCTACCTCGGCCAGATGCTTCCTGGGTTTGAAGGTTAATCATTAATTCTGCTTACTCCTTGGTCACAAGCTTATGCAGTTAATCTGTGTTTCCTTGCATGCATTTTGGTAGATTACATCTTTCAAGAAATTGATCCATTTCATTTTGGTTTTTAGGTTTGTGGGAATCAAGTTGTTCTTTTCATTATTATTCTGATGCCCACGACGTAAGTAGTTGTGAGCCAGCTTTCTCTTCTGACTCCTGGCTTGTGCTTCCTCTTTCCTTGGTAGTCTGGCTGGCAAGGGCTTCATCAGGTTTACTGGTCTTTGGCCAGGGAGCTCAGCTGCCTAAGTACCTGCCTGGCAAGTGCAAGATCTGGGTTCGATTCCCGATACCACACACACACACATACACACACACACACACACACACACACACACACACACACACACACATTTACTGATCTTTGCAAAGAGTCAGCTTTTGGTTTTGTTGATTCTTTATGGTTTTCAAGCTCTGGTTTTTATTATTTCTCTCCTTTCACTTATTTTGGATTTCATTTGGCCTTCTTCCTCCTGTTTTCAATAGTAGAAACTTAGTTGTTGATTTAGATGTTGCATTGTGTCTAGCAAGTGCATGCAACGCTGTAAATTCCCTTTTGGCCACTGTTTTGCAGCACTCCACAAACCTTGATTGGTCGTTATGTTCACTTAATTCGGAATGCTTAAAAATTCCCTTGAGATTCATGTGACATTTGCAAGCATGTTGTCCAATCTCCAGATATGTGGGATTTCCCAGCCCTTTTTCTGTTATTCCCAGTGAATTTCCATTGTGGTCTCTGAGCATACTGTGCATGGTTGCTTCATTTTACTTTGTCCGTATTTCAGTGTCACTTGATGAGTGTTCCCTGGAGCCTGAGGACAGCATGTGTTCTTCTGTCACTGGATCGAGTGTTTTTTAAATGTCCATCAGTTCCGGTTGTTTGATGGTCCGGTTGAATTCAACTCAAGCTTTCCCGACTCTCTGTAGGTATACATTTTGATACTGTCCGCAGAACTTGGATGTCCTCTTCCGGTGACGTGGCTTTTGTTTTTCATTCCTCCAGCCCATCGCTCAGCCCACGGACTTCTCACCGCGCCCATCTGCTGATGCACCTGTCAGTGGCATTCTTATTTCTGTTAGGGTGTCGATACCTATCATTTTACTTTGTTCCTTTTATTGTGCATATTTCTGTTACCCATCTGGCTTTTCCTGTTGTCTGCCTTTAGCATATTAATCAGCTATTTTAAGTTCCTGGGCTGGCAACTCCCAAATCCCTTTTATGTCTGACTCGGTCTGACGCTTGCATCGTGACCAATCTTTGTTTGCTTTGCCTTTTAGCATGCACTGTGAATTCTTTTCTGAAATCCAGACGCAACATTTGGGGCACTTAGGTGGACAAGCCTTTAGAGTGGGGTCTGATGCTGACCTGGCTTAGAGTGAGGCTGCATTTGCTGCGTTTTGTAGCTTTAGGAACCAGAGGATAAAATTTTTCCTGTCATTTTGTTTTTCCTTTTGCTTGTGGTCTCACCAAGTTGCCCCACCTGGTCTCGAACTTGTGATCCTCCTTTCTCAGCTATCCAAGCAGCTGCGATTAGAAGCATGTAGCACTCCACAGGCTAGAGACTCCCTAAATGCAGCCCCAGTTTGCATTCTGCAGTGTCCGTGGCACGGGAAGCGCACCGGCGAGGCCGTAGGGTGTGGAGGGTGGGGACAGTCTTGGTTCTGAGTGGATGACCACTGCCTGTTGGTGGGCCAGCTTTGTGCCTCCCCCTGGAGTCTGGCTCTGGTGGCCCAGTTCCTTTAAAGGCAGAGGCCTTATTAGAAGAAGCGCTCTGTGTATTTCAGAAGTTAACTGTTCCCTCCCCGCTGCCCAAAGCATAACAGGACTTCCCCTGAGCCCCACAGCAAGCTCCTGAGGAAACTCGGGGCTGGGCCTCTGAAGGCGCAAGGGCCTCCTTGATCTGGGGAGATCCACCTGTCACAACAGAGCCTTGGCGTGAGGCAGCACTCGTGCTGGGCGCCTGCTCCGGAGGACCTGTGGGTCTCCATCCTTACCTGACCAGAGAGGCTCTCTGGGCTCCAGGCCGCAGCCTGCCTGGGCCTTGATTCTCTGATGGCTTAAGTGTCACTGGTTTTCAGTAAGTGCCATCGATTTTCCATTTTTCTGCTTGTGAGGAACAGGTGACAACTTTGATCCTCACTATGCATCAGGCTAAGCACTGGGAAATTCTGATTAGCCTTCCCTTGTACCTCATCTTGTACTGAAGTCTGTCATGAGAGCAAGACCCGGGTGCACTCCTGGGCACACGCTGCGAGGGTGGCTCGCAGGGATCACGCTGGAGACAGGTGTTACCGTCACTGTGGGCAGCCTGGGTGCGGAACGGGTTGGTTCCTAGGGCAGAGGCTACGAGGGCCAGAGTCACTCCTCTGCTCTGGAATATGTGCTGAGCACCTGTGTGCGCTGAGTTATGCAGCAACCGGTGCAGTAACACAACCACAAACAAAACAGATGAGAATGTGTGTCTGCGGCGGGGACCACACAGAGAAAACTCGCCATCATCCCGTGACGTGTGCTGCGTGTAGGCGCCGGAAGCCAGGGGATGATGCGCAGGGCATGGGCGAGGCCTGGAGCTGCTCTGGCAGCTGTCACTCACACCAGGGCGGGGCTTGTCCACAGTAATGGCAGCCACACCTGCAGGGTGCTGAGCCCTGTCGTTGGGCATTTCCTACCCAGGTGGACACAGCTGTTGACCATCCCACAGCAGGGCTGGCCTGGCTCCATCTGGCCTGGACACTGTCTCACCTTGAATTAGCAGGGTCCCCTGGCTGGTGTAGGGTGAGGTAGGGAGGGGAGGGGCGGGCACAGAGAAGAGAGCCAGAAGCCCCATGGTCACAGGTCTGCCAGGACTCTGTGTCTCAAGGGCGAGTTGGAATCTAGATGTGTGGCCAAGAAGATTTGTTGACCGGCCACGTGTGTACCCTGTGTGGGGCATGGCTTTCTGTATTTACTCCACTCTCACTGGAGTGTTAAGTCCTCAGCTGGTGCATGCTGCAGGGCTTGCTCCACAGAGGCAGACACCACAGCCCCTGGTTTCCAGACAGGTAGAAATGACACATCCTGCGGTCATACATCTGATTCCTCACCAGCAGCAAGCACCGCCCTCCACCTGTGTCTTACGAGTAGCAGGTCATCATGGGAGAGCAGGGGGTCAGGGTGCAGTTAGAGAACACGAGCCTTGGCGGCACGAGGTGCTTGTCCGGGTGAGCACTCCCTTGCCCCATCCCAAGCGCCAGCAGCCGCCACCCAGAGCCTGCCACTGTCTTTGTGCAAGGCAGCTGAGCTGTGGAAGCGCAAGGACAGTGCGTGTCCCTGGCCCCTCCCCAAGGGCCCTGGCCTCCACCTCTGCTGGCCCTCGGCCACTGCCTGGTCCCTTGTGCTGCCTCCCTCATTTCTCCCTGCAACTGTTTCTCCCCTCTGTTTCCCTCCTTTCTCTCCCTTCCCTGCCACCCTACTCTCTGGCTTTGTACCACCTCAGTCCCCTGAGACGCCTTGGCCCCCAGCAAGCCACATGGACCTGAGCACCTGCAGGGTGAGTAGAGCGGATGGCACTGGTACCTGTGGCACTTTATGTGGCACTTTCTTAGGCTATCGATGTCAAGGCTGCACTGGGAGCTGGGTGTGGCAATGCAGGCCAGTGGTCCCCCCACTCAGGACGGCTGAGGCAAGGCAGCTGCAACACAGCCCGGGCCACTCAGCCACTTGGTGAGCCACCATCTCAAAGTGCACAGGAAGAGGGGTACGAGGTGCAGAGGGACGGCCCCGACCTCCACCCCATGGTGGGATCCGAGGTTGGCTCTGGGTGGCTGCCAGCTCTGGCTGCATGCCAGAATAGCCGGCAGCACTGCGGGCCACGGGGCTGAGCTCTGCCAGTCCATGCGTGTGAAGTGCAAACAGGTGCAGCGTCGGGAATGTGTGAGGAGCTGTGGGCATGCAGGGCAGGCAGGAGGCAGCCAGGGGTCAGGGCAGGAGGGGAAAGCAGCGCCTTCCGCACCACCCCCCCTCCTCCCACACCACATGCAGCTTGGCACGCACCCGTGGCCTAGTTCACCCTCAGGGCTCTCCCCTGTGAGCCGCTCACCTCCCCGAAGTGCCCCCTATGAGTGCCTGAGGCTTTCGGGGGCACCTAGACGTAAGCCATAGCATGCCATTCCCTATAAAGTTACAGAAATTGCCCACCTTTATGACAGTGTTCTTTCGTGGTGGTGGCAGTGGCTTATGGGCTGGTATATCTGTCAGACCACTGCTTCGTGCACAGAACAAAATTGGCAGACTTGATTGTGTGCAAAGTGCACACCAGCAGAGCCGAGTGCAAAGAGAGAAAGCAGAACTCCTCCTCGGGCAGAGGCGAGACTCGTGGTCCCCACGGGTGAATGGCCACAGAAAGGACAAGGAGCCTGAGACCCTCAGCCACTTAGCAGCAGACGCAGGGCGTCCCAGGAGGGGCCGGCCACCCTGCAGAGGGTTCAGAGTTCTATCCCTGGGGTGGGGGGTGTCTCCGTTACTCTCCTCTAGCGGCAACATGGGCAGCACGGAGCCAGCCTGCCTCCCTGCCTCTCTCATGCCGCACTCAGGCTCTGCCCCAGGCTGGGTGGGGCACTCACACCCCGAATCCCAGCAGTACTCACCCCATAACCCCAGTGGATCATGAGCTAATCACAAACTCTAGGAGTGAGTCCACTCCACCTTATGTGAGGCTTTGGGGGGACAACTAGACCCAAACCGTAACAGTGTCCTAAGAAGACATTCCAGGGAGGCAGAGCTCATCCTGTGGGTCATTTTCTCGGGAGTCAGAGTGAGCCTGATGTGAACAGCGTCCTGCCACAGTGAGGTAGCGAGATCTCAGGGAGTGGTGTGGGAGACAGTCGTGTGCCTGTGGGTGGCCCGCAGGTGGCAGGGCCTCAACTGCGGTTCTCTCCCGTGCCAGCAGCGCCCTTTCCTCTGCCAGTGAAAGCAGAGGGCCAGGGAATGGGCAAGATCATGAGACATGGATTCTAAGTTCCTCCAGCTCCGCAGTCTAAAATAACACATCTGTGGGTAGTGTTTTCCAGGCCTGGCCATGGGTTGCCATAGAAGGCTGTGTCTCTTTGGGGCTCTGGGAGTGGGGGACCCCAATACTCCCCAAAATAGCAAGCACTGATTGCACGGTCAGTGGGGATGCAGGCTGTGGCCTGTCCCTGGATGGGCTGGGGCTCACAAGTCACCACAGTATGGTCCAGGTGGGCAGAGCCCGCCCAGGAGCCCAGCCGCATGCTCCAGACCCTGTCCCGCCCCCAGGGAGATCGCGATGGCCACGGACGAGGCCTCGCAGGACACCGTGCGGCTCCAGTTCAAGGCAATGCAGGAGCTGCAGCACCGCAGGCTGCAGAAGCAGATGGAGGCCCAGAGGGACAAGAGCCTGCGCCTCCAGAGCCACAGCAGCGACCCAGAAGCGCCCTCAGGGGTCCCCGACGGCCTCGGGCCCCTCCTCACGGGGGAGCAGGACCTGCACGTTGCCTTCCAGAGGAGGTGAGGAGGCTGAGGCTGAGCCCCCACCCTGGGGCCGCAGGCAGAGGGGGCTGGGGGCGGGTGCGCATAAGGATGTGGCAGGTGAGGGTGTGCAGTGAAAGTGGCTTCCACATGGAGGTTGTACTTAAACCCTTGGGTCTGCTACAGCCACATGCCCGAAGGCCAAATTTAATGTGAAGCGTACCTGAAAAACATTTAAAATTAGCTTGAACATTTAAAGGCTCCTCAGGATATATTTTACGCCCTGGTTTAATGTTTTATTGGATTGATTGACTGACTGACTGACTGACTGACTGACTGACACTGACTGACTGACTGACCAACCGACTACAGCACGGGGCTGAGCCTGGGGACTTTGCACTGAGCTCCATCCTGCTCATTCATTCATCTGTAGTTTGAGTCGGCATCTGTCCGTTGCTAAGTTGCCCATGCCAGGCTCGAACCTTCTGCTCGAGGCTGTCAGCCTTCCGCCTCAGCTTCCCAGGTCTCAGGGATCACAGCTGGGCACCTCCCACCTGGCTTTATCACCACCACCACCCCCCCTCTGCGGCATGAGAACTGCGCCTGCATCTCTGAGGAGCTGGGTCTCAGGCGACCATTGCTTCTTATCCATCCGGGACTGTCACCTCTGGCCAGCTTGCTCTCCCCACCCCCTCGTCCTCCTGCTGGCCTCTGCCCCTTCACAGCTGGTGGGTGAGTTGAGAGGATCCGAGTTCTCTCAGGGGCATAGGCAGCAGGTGGACCCCACTCGCAGGGGCAGGGGCTACGGGCCCTGCCCCCGACAGGCACTGCCTCGGCCCAGCTGTCCCTGCTTCTGCTTTGCTCTGGGATATTTCTTCCATCTTCAAATTCAGTTTTATTATCACCTTCAAATTCTGCTTTTTTGTAGATTGTTTTCAAAATGACCAACTTTAAAATGCAATTGGAAACTATTTTTTTTGTTGTTTTTTTGAGACAGGGTCTCACTATGTGGTTCAGGCTGGCCTTGAGCTCACTTTTGTAGCCCAGGCTGGTCTTGAACTCACACCAATCCTCCTGCCTCAGCCTCCTGAGTGCTGGGATTACAGGCGTGCGCCACTACACCCGGCCTAACAATAAATATTTCTAATACATGAAGTTTTTGTATTTTGTATCAGGTGGCTCCAAAATATCAGCTGTGTCCATCCCAGGCCCATTTCCAGACAGGCTCTCCCCAGAGCAGGCAGCAGGGCTGCTGGGGCGGCCACAGCAGCAGCAAGGAGAGCAGCTGCCTGCCAGCTCCCTGCTCGGCAGCTCCTCCGCCCGGTGTCTGACGCACTGGTGAGCCCTGCTCAGACTTTGCGAGCTCCGTGCAGAGCTGCCCAGGACAGCTGTGTGCGTGCGTGCATGTGTGTGTGTGTGTGTGTGTGTGTTGCTGAAGCTACGTCAGAGCTTGCAAAGTCAGGCTGTAATCAAGACGTGAGTTGCCACTGGCGTCTCACAGGCGTGCCACAGCTTCCTCGGCCAGGGCTCTCTCAGGGCGTCCTCATGTTCATTATGGCTTCCTCTCTGCCAACATGATTTAGGAGCTCACTTCTTAAGTTCCAAATATACAATGGCCTTGGGGCTTTGCTTTTAATGTTCTTTTACTTTTTGATTTATTTTTGTTGGTGTGTCCTGAGACAGGCTCTTATTTTTGTAGCCAGCTCAGTCTGCCCTCGGGGTGGGGCTGGTGCAGCATGTGGTACTAGGGATGGAACCATGGTCCCTGTGCTTGCTAAGCTTGCCTAAGCAGGTGCTTTTGACCAGTGAACTAGCTTGCTGGCCCCTAGAGACAGGCTCTTATTGTACATTCCAGGCTGGCCTGGAACTCACTCTATAGCTCAGGCTGGTCTCAAACCTCCAGTCCTCCTGCGTCAGCCTCCCAAGTGCTGGGATCACAGGCCTGTGCCACGATACCCAGCCTATTTGTTAGTATTGATATCTAGTTCTTGTCCACAACCACTGGCCAAGTGCTCTTTGCGAACATAATGACTTTGTTTGGGGACGTGCTGGCACGGGCTTGTAGCTGACGGCCCATTTTTACATGTCTCATGGGCTCAGCATCCGTTCTACGAGTCACGGTTTTACAGCAGACTCCTTGGGGCGCTGGTGGGCCATGCGCTTGGATCTCCTTCCTTCTTGGACTGCCGGGTGCATGCTGCCAGCCCACTCAGTCACCTCCCTTTCTGTGCCAGCCCATGCTTGCCACTCTGTGTCCGCCCAGCGCCGTGCTCCACCTCACCTTTCAGGGTGCTGGAAGACGAGGTCCAGCAGCTACGCGAGGAGCTCCGGGAGACCGCGGATGAGAACGGACGGCTGCACAAGCTGCTGAAGGAGAGGGATTTTGAAATCAAGCACCTCCGAAAAAAGACAGAAGAGGACAGACTGGCCTTCGCAGGTAGCAGCAGCACCATGCCCGTCCCGCCCTGTGGCCTGGGTCACCCAGGTTGCCACACTGGTGCCAGCGGCTGGGTGCCCAAGAGGCAACACCGGGGCGCAGCTGTGCTCCCACATGTCTGGCTTTATCCTGGAAGTGAGGGTGAGGGGAGGACGGGAGGGAAACATGGGCACAAGGACATCAGGCAGGACCATGTGGGCCGTGGGTAGGTACCCCACAGCGCTGGCGGCCCAGCTGGGCGCCCTGTTGTGCATGAGCGTGGCCTGAAGCTGGAAGGAAGGGCTGATCCCTCCTTGGGCATCACAGGCGGAGTGGAGTCAGGCACTGCCCTTCTGCTTTCCTCCAGGGGCTCCTAGTGGGGACCTTGGGCCCAGGGCTCTGGTGAGCAACCGGGCTGCCCTTGGCTCTGTGGTTGTGAATCTGATCTGGCCCTGCAGGGGATAGGCCACGCCCCTAGCCTGACTGCTCTGCTTCCTGTGCACTGCGGAGATTCCTCAGGGGGCTGATCAGCTGGCAGGTAGTGGTCGCAGGCCACAGGGCCTGACCCCCTCCACCAGAGCGTCCTCCCTGCCCAGAGCCGAGCCCTGGCAGGCCAGGCTGTGCTGCGTGCGGTGCACGAGGGCTTGGTGTCTGCAGCCCAGGCAGCCTTGAGCACTGCCCTGCCTCTTCTGACTTAAAGATCAACCGCTCCCCCTGCTGGGGATGCCACAGCTGAGGCACAGCTGCAGTTGCCAGGCTGTGGGGAAGCCTGCAGCTCCAGGGGAACGGGATCTGGCTGCACCGCCATTCTGCCAGCCTGGGCCTGGGGGTGGCCTCCTCAGGTCGGCAGCCCCAAGCCTTCCTGAAGACCTCTTGAATCCAGTCTGCACCCTGAAGCCTCAGCTGCTGATTCCTAGCCGCAAGGGGGCAGGGAGCAAGGGCGGGGGGTGGCTTTGGAGTTTTGTGCATTTATTTGGCTGGTTGATTTGTGGCACTGGGGACTACCCAGAACCTTCACACTGAGCTGCTGGGCCCAAACTTCTGGCCCTCCCACCTCGGCCTCCCGCAGCACTGGAATGCAGGCGCGTCTGCCCAGCCCTGTGTTTTGGGCTGGCCCCATCCGTGTCCTACGCCAGGCCACAAGGGGCAGGCCACCGGCTGCTCATGACCGTTGCCCTTGGCTGGATGTCTAGGGAGTGCCTTCCTGCACAGAGCACTTGGCCTTGTGCGGTCTGCTACACTTAGTGTCTCACCACTGCACGTGGGGGCAGCACCTTGGCGCCGTAGGGGCCCCGCACCCGCACTTCTGTACGCATGACACCAGGGTTCCTGAGAATCTCATTGATGCCAGCTTTGCAGACAACCACTACCCACACTCTGGGAGCTTACGGAGACACTCAGACACTTCCTGGGTGCTGGCCCTTCTGGGCTTTCCCACAACATCCCACTTAGCAAGGAGGCCGCAGTAGACAGCCTGGGAGAAGGGGCGCAGGGAGAGGCCCGCGGTCTCTGGCCCCTGCATCTGGGCTTCTCACGGCCTGCTGCTGAGAGCTCCTTCTGGACCTGCACAGCTCCCGGCGCCTGGGAGGAAGCCGTAACCTAGGAATCTGCCCCTGATCGTCTGCACGTCAAGGCCTGGTCTCCTCCCTCATGCCTCATTGTCTGTCTCAGCCTGTGGCCCCTGGGCCATGATACCCAACACCTGCAGTGTCAAGGAGGGGAGGCCTAGTCATGCTGCCGGGGTGGAGGTGCTTCCCATGGCCAGCTGGTCCATGGCAGGAGCATCATGGTGCACCAGCTCACCACATGGGACCAATGCAGGGAGAGAACAGAGGAGGGCGGGGCTCCAGGCCCCAGTGCCCACTTCCACCCAGGCCACACTGCCCGTGAGCTCATGGGTCGGTCCACCGCTGGGGAGCACCACGCCTCAGACCCCGTCACCCGCATGCCCTTGAGGGGCGTGCTAGCTGGCAGCTGTCATTTGCTCCCAGAATCCTCACCACACTTCTTCACACATCCGTCCTGGGGCTTGGAGTCCTCCGTGGGAACAGTAGGGTGACATGTGCTTCCTCCACCGCTGCAGAGCCAGAGCTTCTGCTGAGAACCAGCCCCCCTACTGCTAGGTTGGAGATGTCCCCAGTGACCTCTCCCAGTCCCTCCCAGTCCATGGCATGTCACAGGCAGGACCAGGGAGCCAGCGTGCCCTCCTGGTGTTTGGGGTGCCTGTCCCCTCCAGACCTCCAGGGCTTCGCTCAGCCTGTTCTGAGCGCTTGCCCTTGGTGTGCCCTTACCCACCTCCGCACCTGCGAGGTCCTCACTGGTGCCCCCCTGTGGGCTCCCATGTGCTCCCTGCTGCCGCCCCCATCCTGTTCCACGGCGTGGCACAGCCGCCTAGAGAGCAGGACTAGGGGGTGTCTTTGCTGGGCACCCGGGGGCCGGCGTGTCACAGCATTTGGGGAATTTGCAGGCCATCCGGCCCGCCAGCCGAGAGCCCCTTCCTTGTCGCCTTCCACTGCCCCTTGCCGTCCTCCCTGTGTCCCCAGCCCCCTCTGCCTCCTTCCTGATGCTCAGGATCTCCAGCCCAGCCCACCCTCTCTGTGGAGCCCTCCTCCCCACTGACTGCCGGGTTCTGGGCTCTGTGTACAAACTCCCTGTGCGTTTGTGTCCCCAGGCCAGGGGGGCTCGGCACTCGGAGCCCCAGTGCTGCTGCTGCGCGGCCTGGAGCACCACACCAGTCCGCTCTGTTGACCTTGCCGTTCCCCCACCCTAGGGATGGCTGGCCCTGCAGGAGACATGGTTGCCACCAAAGTCGTGGAGCTATCCAAAAGGAACCGCGTGCTGGCGGCCGAGTTGGAGGGCGCACGAACCAAGGTGAAACAGCTGAGTGGCCGCGTCCAGGAGCTGGAGCGGGAGGTGAGAGCTTTGCTGCCTCTTCCTCGGGGGCCAGGACACCCCGTGCCCAGAGTCACTGAGACAGAGGCGGTCCGTCATCTCCAAGGGCCCAGCACAGCAGGCTGTACAGGACCCAAGCCGCAGAGTAGTGGCTGTGAGCCAGTCACTGTTCTTGGGACCAAGCAGAAGCTTCTCTGTTCTGTGGCATAGTTCTGTTTTTTTGTTTGTTTGTTTGTTTTGTTTTGTTTTTCGGGGGGGGGGGTTTGTTTTGTTGATGTTTTGAGGCCAGGTTTTCAGGCTGGCCTTGAACTCACAGCAGTCCTGCCTCAGCCTCCCAAATGCTGAGATTGCAGGCATGCCCCACCATACCCAGCAAAGGTACAGGATTTTGAGGTCCATCTCAGGTGCTGAGCCAGGCCCTGCAGGAGAGGGAAGGATCCACATAGCTATGGGTGGCTCCTGGCCTCCCCAGAGACAGAGCAGCGTGGGCGTATAGTGTGGTGGTCACCCCAGGTGGAGGAGAGAGCAGCAGATGGACAGGGAGCTTTCTGGGGGCCAGGGCAGGGCACGGGAAGGGTCCAGCGGGTGTCAAAGCTCGAGCAGAGACAAGGCCTAAAGCGGTGGTGTGGTCCACAGCCGCGCAGCCTGGGGTGCTGGGGTGGGGTGGGTCCTGTTCCCCTAGTCAGGCGGGGGCAGGGCCTTGACGTGAGGAGCATCGGGATGCTGCAGAGGCTCTGCATCCCCAGCAGCCTGCGTCCTGGGCCCCTCGCCTCACCCTGTCCCCAAGCCCACAGTCCCTCCATCCTCACCTGAGCCGAGTTAGTACAGCTTCATTATCTGCTAAGTAGCTGGAGAAGCCCTGGGCTGCTCTTCCTGTGCATGGGGAGGGGCGGGGAGGCAGTCTGCAGGGAAGGAGCCCCTGCCTGGGCCCTAGGACACCCCACAGGTTTGTATCTGCACACCCCACACGCTGGGGAGCTTTGCAGAATTCAATATTCAGGACAAGATTTGCTTTTCAGCTGCAGGCGGCCCTGGCCAGGCTGCCAGCCCAGGGGGCTACAGATGGAGGAGCCAAGCCGCCGAGGGCCCCGATGGGAAATAGCGCCCTGGTATGGACACTGCCTGTGTGGGGGTGGTAGGATGGCATAGCCTCTTCCTCTCTGTGTCCCCTCCTCTGCGGAAGCCAGGTGCCTGTGCCCACCAGCTGGCATGGACAGCCCTCGGGGAATGGTACCCGGTCTGCAGCCTGAGACCAGGAGGATCGGTTCTGATTCAGTCCCCAAGTAGGGTGGGTGTGAGGGGCTGAGGCCTCATGAACCCTAGAACAATCAAGCGCCTCCGACTTGTGCTCGGCTACTCCCCACAGGGCCCACCACCTCACCCCTGCCCAGCTGACCACCTCGGGACTCCCTCTCTGGGTGGCTCACGCTGTCTCAGGCTGGGACAGTGGCTTCTCCCTTCCAGGAGTGGCAGAGGGCCTGCTTGGGCAGGCACTGGGCCGCTCCTGGCTGCGCTGCCCCAGCTTACTGCACACAGTGGCCTGGAGGGTGGGAAGGGCTTCGGCCACGGACAGGTGGTGGGATTCCTGAGCCTACTGCTGAGGGCATCGAGCGGGGCCCTGGCCCACAGGTGTCAGGGAGGGTGGGGTGGAGGGGCATGCAGCGGGAGGGGGTGGGCACACGGGGTGGCAGCTTCAGCAAGCAGGCTGGGGGATCAGCACAGGGACGAAGGGAGCACCAGGCACCTGCACCCTCCCGGTGAGGGAGACCCCATGGGGTCTTGGGGCCTCCGAGGGAGCCACAGGGTCGTGCACATAGGGTTGGGCTCTGCAGCCCCCATAGCTCACAGGGAACAGTGGGAGCAGGGCCGGGGAGTCCACGCAGGGTGGTTCTGGCAGGAGTGCAGGAGCCGTGCACCTGGACTTCCGGTCAGGAGGCTGCAGGGGCTGAGCCAGGGCCTGTGGCTGTGTCCTGCATAGGGCTCTAGTCCTGCTCCGCCCGGAGGATGGTCCAGAGCAGCATGTGGGCTGTTGTCTAAGAAGGCAGCCTGCAGTGGTGTTGGGGGTTCACTCTCAGGCCCCCACAGAACAGAATTCACCCTAGGCAGGCAGAGCTTGAGAGTTGCGGGGGGGAGGCCACTTGGGAGCCCTGCTACCAAACCAGAAGGACGGGGCCGGCACAGCTGTCTCCAGAGTACTGTGGCTACAGAGACCTGGACCTGGGCAGTGCCCACAGTTGGAAGCCACCCTCCCAGTGCACTGGAGCCCAGGAGCCCAGGGGTGCATGCTCCTGGCCTCTCCTTACAGGCAAGGAGGTGTGGAGCAGAGCTGCCAGGGCCTGGGTACTTGGCCAGAGCCAACCTCTGTGCCCTGCCAGGCGCTGCCCACCATGAAGGTGCTGCTGTGCCAGGTGAAGCACCCACCCATCCCACCCAGGCTGACTCCAGCCTCCCACCTAACTAGCGGGGAGACAGCACCTGGTGGGGAGGGGCACCAGCCCACAGGCAGGACTCGCACGGTTTGAAAGGGTTTGCTTGTGTTTCCAGTGCTCCAGCTTACAGACTGCTTCAGGCGCTCTTCTAGGTGGGGGTGGAGCCTCGAGGAAGCAGCAGGTGGACATTTGATACAGGGAGCTCGTGGGGGCTTCCGGCCAAGCATCTAGGGCCAGTGCCTCTGGCCAGTGGTCTTCACTGGGGTCCAGAGCCTCTGGGTCCATAGAGCACCCCATAGGGACCCCCACCTTCGCCCCGGCATCCACAGGAGAGGATAGAAAATCCCTGCAGCACCCACCTGCCTCCCAGGGTGCTGCCCCCTGACACAGGGTGGGGCAGAGGTCTGAGCCCAGGCCACTGTGGCTGAAGCCAAGGGCCGCTGCTGCTTTCCCTGAGAAGGTCTCCGGGTGGGAAGGCCCAGGCTTCTGTCCCAGGCTGGCACCTTTGCACCACTGTGAGCCCAGGGCGGGCACTGCCCCATTTTTGTGCTGTTTGACAGGAGCTCACACAGGGTCCAGAAGGTCTGGCAGAGACAACGATGGTCAGCACGGAGCAGAACATACAGGCAGACACTGCAGACCTGCATCAGATATTATTTTTTTTGTCCCCCTCAAATGTAATTTTAAAAAATGACGAAACCAAGACCTAGCAGGCAGCCTTCACAGCTGCTGCAGTTCTTCAGGCCGTGGAGATGGAGGGCTTGGGGCCCTCACTTGGGCCTTATTGCTGTTGGGTGCCTCCAAGTCAAGCCTGCAGTGCTCGCTGGCCAGGGCAAAACCCCAGGTCTGCAGGTTGATTCCAGGAGAGGGAGGCCCGCGTAGGAAGGCCCTGGTCCTTGCATGAGCAAGCCCGGTCCGCTGCTCGGCACAAGCTCTCAGCCCAGGCCCCGCCTTTACCAGCCAGGCAGTCAGGCCAGGAGCTTCCCTCCCAGGACCTGCAGGGGCTCATAAGCGTGGAACAAAGTACCCGGCATCTGCTTGGGAAAGGGGGCTGCGACTCTCAGGGCCTCGGGTGACAAACTCCCGGTCTTCCTTTCCCTCCAACCAGCCAGAGACCTCCGAGGTGAAGGCCCTGCAGGACCGGCTGGCGGCCACGAACCTGAAGATGAGTGACCTGCGCAACCAGGTCCGGGCCGTGAAGCAGGAGCTGCGAGCAGCCCAGAAGGTCCTCCAGAGCTGGGCTGGGCTGGCGTGGCTGGGGCGGTGGCCCTGGAGACACCATCTGCCCTTGGTCCCATCCCAGTGGGTGGGCTGTGTAGGGGCCGCATAGGCGAGTGGGCACCCCCGTGTCTGGGCTGAGGACAGCTCTGGCCACCCAGTGAGCGGTCCTCAAGTCTCCCCCACCTTCATGCACCCCCAGGTCCTGGGTCTGTGCTTAGTCTGGGAAGCCAGCCAGTACTGTCCCCAGAGTGGCATCCCATGGATGGGCAGTGGGATGCCCAAGGCCCCTTCCATGGCAGCTCTCAGGCTTGGGGCCCAGGCCCAGGGGCTCGCACTTACTTCTATTTACGTGGTGAATTCTCTGGCATTCTGCTTTCTCTCTGGAGCTGCTCAGCCTGGCCAATATTCCCCAAACAATGCTGCATTGTGAAAACAAGCCCCAGAGACTTGGCAGCCTGACAGTGCGACCTGGCAGGGCTCCACGGGGTGCGGCAGAGGGGCCCAGGGCCCAGGCTTGCACCACCGCCAGGCCTCCAGGTGGGGCCGAGCCCCAAACACCACGGCCCCAGGGCCAACTTCCCTGCACTCCAGCGGCCCTTGCTCTGGCTCTGCGCAGAGGCCCCTGAGCATTCTGTGACAGTGAGTGGGTCCCCGAAGCAGGTGCAGGTCAGCATCCTGCCCCATGGGATGTGTCAGGCCCTGGGGACCCTGGCAGCACTGACTTGGGAAATGCTGGGGCAGTGTGTTCCCTGTCTCTCTTGGCCCTCAACCCTGGCTTGGCGGTGAGCTCTTAGACAGAGGGAGGTGTGTGGGGCAAGGCTGGGTGGTGGGGGCCCCACCTACCCAGCACTGCTGCTGCTGAGGGGACGGGTGGAGGCCACAGTGACGAAGCCCTGCCTGCCTCCAGGTTTTGGCCAGCGAGGTTGGGGAAGATGCGAATGTGCAGCAGCTCCTGTCCTCACCAGGGACCTGGAGGGGACGGGCTCAGCAGATCCTTGTCCTGCAGAGCAAGGTGAGCCTTCCTGCACCAGCTGACGGCGCCTGGCCGGGCTCACACCAGAGGCCTGACCCGGGTCCTGTGGAGCCGCTGGGCCACTCTTTCCTCCCCCGCCAGCCTGATTCTAATTTGTTAGCAGCGAGCTCTTACATAACAGCCCATTCCACCCCCTGGCGCTAAGGAACACCAGTGCCTTTGGCTCGACTTCCTGTTCTCCAGGCACTTTTCCCCCGAGTTCCTCTAAATTTGCGTGACGGTTGTAATTGTAGGCTTTTTCCAGTTTCATCCAGATGTGCGCAGGCCTTTGAATGTTTTTGTTACCCAGCGAAAGCCAAGACTCGCTTCCCTGTTGGTTTCCTAAGTAGCTGGGCCATGCCCAAGAGGCTGAGAGCTAGGCCCGAAGCTCCAGTCCAAGCCCCGTTCTCCATCCACCCAGCGCTCTCACGTGTGGTGACCTCCAGCACGTCACTTCCAGCCCTGGCCTCAGCCTCCTCACCGTGGAGCGGGGTGCCAACCGGCTGTCAGGAGAAGTGAGGGAGTAGCCGTGTGCAGAGCGCCTGGCTTGTGTAGTGTCTGGCTACCGCGAGCGCAGTGGAGGCAGCCTGTCTCAGTGACTCTTTTCTCGCTGCTGGGACAAAAACCCAATACTCAAAATTGAAGTTTACTTAGCTCACATTTACTGGAGGTTTCAGGCTGTACTCAGCAGGCTCCAAGGCAGAGCGGCACACGGCAGAGAGCAACCTCTCGTGGTGGTGGCAAAGAGCAAGAACGCTGAGCAAATGGGAGTAACGGCAACAGAGCAAATCTGTCTCCCTCAAGTTGCACGCGGGCTCCCGCCCCAGACTGGGCGGAGAGCTCCCACTCCTGATCTCAGCAGCACTCACACCCATAATCCCAGTGAATCATGAGTTTATCACAAACCCTAGAAGTCCACCCCACAACTGGCGGGCGGGACACCTAGACACAAGCCATAACACGGCCACTGGCCTGTCTCCTTCTTGCATGAGAAGGGCTGTGACTTCCACTACCAAGCGTGCCAGCGTCATCCCCGGGACTTCATGCCTGGTGTCCTGGTGGTTTTCACCCTCAGGGTCACCTGCGGGCCCCAGACAACTGTAACTGGTGATCGGTGTGAGGCTTCGGGCTCTTAGAGAACTGATTCGGTTGGAGACCCTCTCCGTCACTGCTCTGACAGCTCTGTGACGTTGGCCAAGTCACCTCCTCTCTGAGCCTTGATCTCCTCACCTGTAAAGTTGAATGGTGCCTTCCCTCTGGGTTGTTAGGGGGTAAATAACACTGGCACGGCGTCTGGCCACCATGAGCACGGCCCGCCTTAGTTCTTGTTGCCGTCAGGTTGTATGTTGTGTGCTCTAAAGTGGTCCGGTGCGCTCTGAGCACCGTACAGCGCCACCGCAGGGCCCGGGTCAGCCTGCTCGGGCGGGTTCCTGCTCTTTGCCGGAGATCCTGGTACATCTGCCTCCTTCCTTAGAAACCGAGTCTCCAGGCAGAATATGTCCTGGTTGTAACTTTGTTTCCAGGTAGAACTTAGCTCAAGTTGCAGCTCTGGTTATGTCCATAGGGGAAGCAGTCAGGAAGGACCCTGGGAGCTATCTGCTATCCCCGGTGTGACAAGGTCATCGTGCTGTGGGGTGACAACCACTGGATGCTTGCCGAGTGCTCAGGTGCCAGGCTCCACACGGAGGCCTTGGCCTGGACCCCTTGAGGTTTCCCAAAGTTGCCTCAGCGTAACAGTCACCCAGGCCCTTCCCTCGTTGGTCTGGAGGGGACCCCAAGATCTGTCACTGCAAGAGAAGTCTCAGTGGATTTCACGTCTCAGGCCTGTTTGGGACCCTGAATGTTCGTAGCCACGCGGTGAGGGGACTGAGGTGGAGAGGTTCGGAGTGGCCATGCAAGCACACAGCCAGCGAGGCTCTGAGCGTCTCCTACGGGGGTCCCTCTCTGGGCAGACAGGTCCTCAGCAGTCCCTTCCTAGAGCTCCTGTCCCGAGACCTGGGCCACCCGTCTGCTTCTTGGTCTCAGAAATGAAGGCTGAGTCTCTTGCCTCCTGCACTAAGCCTCTGGCCCTCACCGGCTTTTTTTTTCTGAGCTATCTCCCTGGCCCTGGCCCTGGTCCTCACCTGCTTTGCCCAAGAGGCCATGCAAGTCCTCCCACCTCTGCCCCTGCTGGGGCTGCCACAGCCCTCTGGGCGGTGGCTCCATCCTCAGGCCCAGCAGGGTCTCCTGTCCCCCCAGTGGTGGTGTCTGTGATACCAGCTCCAGGTGGAATGAGGAGTTTTACTGCCCTCAGGTCCGAGAGCTTGAGAAGCAGTTGGGACAGTCCCGGAGCAGGTCTGCGGGGACAGCCGGTGACGAGCTATCTGTCCACCCAGACCCCAGGAAGGTGTCACCAAAGGAGAGGAACCTGCAGAGGATCCGCAGCCTGGAAAGGGAGAGGCAGGAAGGCTGGGAGGTACGGCCTGGGTCAGGAGGGCCTGGCGTGGGGGCGGCGGAGATGCCCGGGGCTGATGTCCTCTGTGCCGGGGAGGGAGGCAGGTGGGCAGGGCCAGGCTAGAGAGGGCTGGAGGTGGAGACCCCGAGGGCCAGGGCTGCTGGTTGAGCTCAGAGATGCTGCGTGTGAGCCATAGATGGAGCTCTGGGCCCGGCCAGGAGCCGCACTTGGGTGCCCTAGCTCTGGGCGCAGCCAGCTGGAGACTTGGCGTCTTTCTCAGGTCTGGCTTGGCCACCCTCTCTCAGAGGACTCCATCCTCCTGCCCAGCCCCACACTGCTTCTGACCAAGCTCCCCCTCCGAGCTGGCCCCGGGGCTGGGCTGCACAGCAGCCTCCTAGCCTGGGCAAGACTGGGGAGCTGGGGAGCTAGGGCCACTGCAATGTGCGATGAGGCCAGGCCCAGTGCAGTGTGCGGCTGCAGTGTGCCATGAGGGTGTGGCAGCGCCAGCTGGCCATGGGGCAGGGTCCTTGACAGCCCAACACGGCTTCCTGGCAGCCAGGCCTTGCCAGGTCCAGGTGGACCCTGGGTCAGCTCATAGGACCTCCCCACACCGCACCTCCCAGTGTTCCAGACCACCAGGCCAAAAGGGACAGGGACAGGGACAGGTCTTCAGACCTGTGCTCCAGCCCCCGCCTGAAGGTGGCGGGGAATCCCAAGGGTTTTGAGTGGATGGCTTGTGGTCACCCGGGCACCTTAAAAAGTCATGTGGCCAGAGGAGAGAAGGCAGGGGTTTCCACACAGACACGCATGACAGCCTGCAGGCAGTGGGGACTGAAGTGGCCCAGGGTGGGCTCCTGGCTTGTGGTGCCTGGGTCCTGGCTTCCCAAGCATCCATATGGTGTCCCACCACAGCCTGCGCACCCCACGCTTCCTGCCATGCACCCCTCCTGTCCCCTGTGCCCTCTTCTCAGCCTGCCTTTGCCACACTGGGATGTCACCTATCACCCATGCTCCTTGCTAGGAGCTGTGCTGATTGGAAACAAGGGTCTCCCGGGTCTCCTCGTGCCCCACCCAGGATGCCCAGGTGGGAGTAGGGACTGAGCCTCCCACTTCCCGGCACAGAAGCTCTCAGGCGAGCGCGACGCCCTCCAGGGCGAGCTGGAGGAGCTGCGGAGGAAGTTTGAAGGTGTGCGCTCCCGGAACAAGGTTCTGTCCAGCGAGGTGAAGACACTGCGGGGCCAGATGGGGACCCTGGCCGAGAAGGGCAGGCATGACGACGAGCTCATCGACGCCCTCGTGGTAGGTGCCCTCGCCCCAGAGCCGTGCCCACCAGGCTGGGACAGCCTGGGCCCCACGGGGCCACGTAACCGGGGCATGAGCCATGGGCCTGGGGACCCGTACAGAGAAAGAAAGCTAGAGGGGTAAGGTGGGCCGCGGCCTGGTTCCTCCTCCAGCAGGATAGATGCTGAGGGCCATGGTACCACACCTGTCTGTCCTTCGTTCCCAACACCATGCCAGAGTCCCAGGTCAGGGTCCCCTCTGCAACTGGGAACCCAGGATGTAGTGCCGTTATATAATAGCTCCATCCGGGTACTCCTGCCCAGCAGCCTGCCCTCAATGAGTGAGGCCCACTGCGGTGCTAACCTGCGGCCTGGGCCTCCCGGTGAGGAGAGCCCCACCAGCCAGGAGCACCCACTTCCTCCTGAGGCCCCCAGGGCTTAGGGCCTGAATCCCAGCTGGCATCCACCTGCTCAGGGCTCATCCCCTAGCGCCATGGAACCCAGATTTGAGGCTACCTCTCTCCTCCCTGGCTGGTTAAGCCCAGCTCAGGCACTGCCCCTTCCTGAGCCTAGCATGCAGTCTTTGTAGCGAGGTCTGGGCCGGGGTTAACCTCCCCTGCAGTCCCCATGTACAAACTAGCCCTGCGTGCCGTTCCCTACTCCTCCCTGCTTCTGAGAGGCTATATCACTCTTGCCCTGGTCCCGCTGCAGGCAGCTGCTGCCCCAGGAGTCTTCATGGGGCATCAGGAGGGTGCCAAGGGTTCCAAGCAGGGGTCAGGACTGTGCCTTCAAGAGCGGCCTCCAGCCAGGTGGGACTGGCCTGCTTTTTACCCCCACCTCAGCACCACCAGTGAGGAGCGCCCACCTCCTCCTGCCCCTGCCCACCTGGTTTGTGTCCCCAGTGGGCTGTGGTGTGCTGTGCCGCTGTCGGGATCTTGTGGCCCAGGGAAGGGGCAGAGGTCACTCTGAGCAGCCAGGACTGACCCCACTGGCTGGCCTGGCTCCCAGGAGCAGCTGAAGCAACTACAGGAGACGCTGAGGAGCCTAAGCCTGCAGGAGGAGAAGATGCACGCATCCCAGCACCACCGGGACCAGAAGGCCCACAGCGAGGCCCAGAGGAGCAGCAGCCTGGTAGCCCAGCTGCAGGCCATGGTGGCCGAGCGGGAGGCCAAGGTGCGGCAGCTGGAGCTGGAGCTCAGGCAGCTCGGCGTGCAGGTGAGAGGGCCTGGCAAGGGGCCAGCGGCACCAGATGGCCCAGCAGGAAGGATAGGTGCCCTGAAAGTCACCAGCCAGAGAAGTTGGTCAGCTTCCTCAGACCAGCTGAGGAGAGACGCGTGATAGCTGCTGGGGGCCCCTGCCAGCTGTGCCCTCCTTGGTGGCTAGGGCATGAGGTCCCCTGACCTCCCCTGAGGGTCCCCTGAGGTGTCTGGAGCAGGAAGCGGTGGGGCCCTGGATGGCAGCAGTGGCCAGCCTGAGTCCCATGTGTGCGGAGGTCAGAGCCTGCCCTGGGCAGCCCACAGCCTCACGCCTGTCTCTGCCTGGCTTTCTGAAGAGAGGCATTGTCTGCTCTGTCATCGTCATGCGGGCTGCACCTCCCCACACAGGCCTCACTGGCAAGGAAGGGGAGCCGCTTTCATGTCCCACAGGGCCCCCGGGAGCCCAGCCAAGGCCTCCCTGCCAGAGCCTGAAATGGAGCCCACATCTGTCCCCACAGTACCTCCAGGACAAAGGAGCCTGCGACGGGCCCTGTGGGCCCGAGGGCCAGCCCTTGCGCCCTGGCTCGGCCAGGTCCCCAGGCTCCTCAGGCGACCACACCAGCCAGCTGGGGTCCTCTCGGTGAGCATGCCATCAATATTTGCAACAAAGTCATCTCCCCGCAGGAAGCCACAGCTGATGGGCACCCCAGCCCAGGAGGAGCTCCAGCAGGGGGCCAGGCCTCACTGTGACGCCCCCTGTGAGCTGACCACCCTTTGGAGGTGTGAACCCCACTCAGGGATTCCTGGGCCCCAACACTTTGCGAGAGGCCCACGCTGGGCGTCTCCACTGCTGATGCCCCTCTGACCCCCTGCAGTGCTGTGAGCAGCCTGGGTCACACGCTGGTGGAGTCCGCGCTTACAAGGCCGTCCCTGTCTGCCCCCCAGGGGACCACACCCAGGTACGACCCCCGAACCACCGCTCAGCCGCTCAGCCGGAGCCTCCATCCAGGCCGAGGCTCAGGGCCGCAGAGCTGTGACCCAGGTCTTGCCCTGCTCCCTCTGGCTGCCAGGGGGCAGGCGTGACCCAGCAGCAGACCTGCCTGTCCTGTGACACTTGGTCTCTGGGGCGCCGGGTCCAGCAGCTCCTGCTCTAAGTCACCAGTGCCCTGTGTCTCAGCTTCTCTGTTGGTAGAATCAGCCTGGGGCTTCAATGAGGCCTTTGTTCTGGCTGCCAGCTCACAGACAAAGGTGGCTCTGTCCTGCCTCAGCCCACTGGAGCCCTGCTCCTGTGTCAGCAGACCTGGCCCTTGGGCAGGTCTCCTGGTCCCAGCAAGGCTGAGAGTGGGCCCCATCCCCTCCTATCTCACTCTGGCTCCAGGAAGTTGGGTCCTTCCCTGGGTGGTCCTAATGCAGGCCCTGTCTGCGGAGCTCACAGGCCCCTCCACCCCGGGACAGGCAGCGTCCTGGACAGGGGTCGTCCCTGGCATGGCTTGTGCCTATTCCACAAGTTGCTAGGTAGATAGAGCAAAAGGAACGGCCCCTTCCACTACTCCTCGGCCCCTGCTGGTGCTGTGGAGAGGACGGCTGTCCACACCGTGGTGGCATGGGCTGGTTTGGGTGCAGGCTCTGGCTCACAGGGCTGGGCCAGGAGAGGCCCCATGGTGCTAGCAGCACCTACCCAGGGCCACAGCCACTGGCCCCTGAGAGTCCACTGGGTTGCAGAGGGAGCAGGCCTGGGAACCATGGCCCTCACCACCTCTGTGCTGAGTGGGACCCAGGGCCACTCGAGGGGAGGCCTCCTGCCCACCTTCTGCCAGGCTATGTGTCCAGCCTTGCCAAGCAGGAGCACAGGGGAGCATGTGGGCTCGGGGCTACAGGGCAGGGGTCCCTCTCATTCTGGCCCCTGCCACCCAGAAGAAGGAGAACCCGGCGTGGAGTGAGGGAGGAGGGAGAAATGGGCTGGGCACAGACACTAAGGCCACCACCAGGCATGGGCAGGACAGCCGGGCCCCAGGGGCCAGCTCAGCACTGTGGCACCGGCAGAAGCCAAGCACCCACTGCAGCCAGCTGGACCCCAGGCCCGTGGCGGCCATGCAGGCCACAGCACTCCTGTGACCACGACGGCTGGGCAAGGCCTGGCTGTGCCACCTCCTCTCTGGCTGTCATCCTGAGGCGAAGTGTCCTTCCTGCCCTGCCACTGTTACGGGCGGGAGCATGTCTCCACTGGCCTCAATGACCTCTGCCCTGCACCCTGGCCCAGGTTCTCAGACCCCACGGAGCAGAAAGCCTGGCGGGCTCAGGTGGCAGAAACCAAGGCTCTATGGCAGGCCACGGAGGTGGAGCGCAACCGGCTCGCTGAGTTTGTCACTGTGCTGCAGAAAAGGTAATACCTGGCCCAGGGTGCAGGCGAGGGTGGGCTCCCACCCCAGCCCAGCTGCTGCTCTGGTCTAAGGTGGCTCCAGCCCAAGTGTCAGGCCCACCCAGAGGCCCCACAGCCTTGGGCCCCGCTGGCACACTGCCGTCTATCTGTCTGCAGCCCTGTCCTGGGCCTGGAGTCTCAGGAAGGGAGGCTTGGTAGAAAGATGGTAGGCTTGCCGGGCGTGGTGGCTCACACCTGTAATCCCAGCACTCGGGAGGCTGAGGCAGGAGGATCAATGTGAGTTCGAGACCAGCCTGGGCTACAAAAGTGAGCTCAAGGCCAGCCTCAACTGCATAGCGAGACCCTGTCTCAAAAAGACAAAAAAAAAAAAAAAAAAAGAAAGATGGTAGGCTGGGCTGGTAGCTATGGGGACAGGGACTTCTCTGGGGACACCATGGACAAGGAATCCAGTGTCCTCCAAAGGCTGTCAGCAGATTTCATGTGACTAAGTAGTGCTTGCACGAGTGACCCGTGGCGAGGACCGTGGGTGCCCAGGCCGGTGCCCGCCCTGCCCTCGCTGCCCCGCACTGGGCCACAGCAGCTGCCGCCGGCTCCCTCTCCGTCTGTGCTGTGCCGAGGCCAGGCTGGAAAACTCCCAGGTAAACCAAAAGCACAGGTGGCAAGAGCCCCAGCCGTCTGTCCCAGGCTGCAGGACATGGGCTGGTGGCTTCCCATGGGTGTGCCATGGTGTGCAGGCAGGGTGGCTCCCAGGCCCGCTTCCAGGAGGTGCCCCCAGGACAGGGGAATGGGCGGCCGTGGTGGCTCTGCGCTTCCATTCAGTTGCGTGCATGTGCAAGGTGTGAACCTTAGGAGAGACGGGATTCCTTTCCTGTGGCTGAAGTCTGTGGATGGCGCAAGTCTGTGGTCTCCTAGATGGCAACTCGTCCTCAGTGCCTACTCCCTCTCCTGTCCCTCAGATTATGCCTGTGTGTGAGGCCTGACTCAGCAGTTACTGCTGTGTGACAAACATCCCCAGCTAAGTGGCTTCCCATGCAGCAGTGCGTTCTTTCTCTCCATTCTATGGGCTCACTGGTTATTCTGCTCCAGTGTCGGCTGAGTCACCTGGGCCCCCTCCGGGGCCTCTCTGTTCTGGGCAGAGGCTGGGATGAGGTGCCTGGACAGATGGGGCCTGAGGTCACAGTCACCCTCCGAGCACACACAGGCCACTCCGTCAGCATCTGTGGCTCCTTCTGCTCTGCATCAGGGCTCTGCCGGGGTCCTGGGCTGCCGGCTGGGACACACAGCCATGCCTCCCCAAGCCCTGCCGTCTCCCAGGCTTTCTCAGCCCCTGCGCTCTGACCCCCAGCCGGGTCTGTCCGGGGCGACCCTCTGCGAGCCAGGCTGCCCTTGGCCTGGCCTGGCCTTGGTCTCTGTGCCCCACTGCTCCTCTCTGCCCCACTTCCTACCCAGCTCTGCCCTGGGGCTTGGCTGAGGGAGCAGAGCCACGCCCTTCCGCTTCCGTCTCCTGCGCTCGTGTCCAGCGTCCATTGCCCCCAGGTCCAGGCGAGGCTGTTTCTAGATTTCACCCACTTCTCAGCTGACCTGCGGAGGGGCTGCCCCGGCCGGGTCATAGCCGAGCCAAGTAACCGAGTGGGGCTGCTTCAAGCACATTGCTGGCTGCGCTCAGCTTGGGAGTGCAGATCTCTGTGCCCACACAGGGTGCTTGGCCGATTCTCACATCCCTGCACTTGATCGCCTCAATTAATTTTGGCTGCTTGCCTCAGTTTCCCCTGATCATCCTCCTCCTTTGTCTCCCTGATACTGGATGGGTCAAGTCTTATTTCCCTTCCATCCAGGAGAGCCAGGAAGTCACACGTCCCCTTCTCTGTTACCCCGGTGCCATCCTCAACAGTTAGCAGAAAGCTCAGCCTCCCAGGAGGGCTGAGTTATGGGTGTACAAATGGCATTGGGCCCGTCTGCTTCTTGCCCGCCCCACACTCCACTGCCAGGAGAGCTGTGGAACTTGCTGTGATCCTCCTGCCTCAGCCTCCCCCAGCACTGGGAATTACAGGCATTCACCACCTTCCCTAGCTTTATGTGAGGAAGCGGCCTACAGAGCAAGCCTGAGAGGGGTTGTGACAGGAGCTGCTGGAACTATTAACACTTTTCTTTGCACATCTAATAATATGCACATATGTGTACGTGTATACATCCCTGTGCACATGTGACACATACATCATTGAAAATGAACTCAACAAAAAGCACATCTACACTGTCGTGAGAGTATGTCTGTAGGGCCGACTTGTAAAAGCGGAACGGCTGCATTAGAGAAATGCACGTGTGAGACACTTGCAAATGAGCCAGGCAGGGCAGCACTGCAGGAGGCTGAGGCAGGAGGATCACAAGTTCAAGCCCAGCCTGGGCAATCTAGTGGCTTGTGGAGACCCTGTCTCACAAAATGCAAAGGAGCTGAAGATGTAGCTAGCTCAGTGCAGAACCTGTGGGTTTGACTCCCAGTGCTGAAAGGAAAAGCAAGTTCTCAGCCCGTGGGAAACTTCCATTCTGAGGTGAGTGGCATTTGCGCTCCTCCAGTCACGTGAGGTTTCGGCGCTCCCCATGGCCCGCCTGCACCACGTTATCAACCTTCACCACTTGGGCCAGGCCAGTGAAGAAACTCTGATGGCGTGGTACTGGTGCTCCGTGGGGCCGCAAGCAGAGCTGTGCCTGCGCTTCCCTGATAGCTACCTGCATCTGCCGTGGCCCGTGTTTTTAGAATTGTTCCTATTTTCCCTGACTTATAAAGAGTGACTTGCATTTTGCTTATGTAAGAGTGTGGCCGTGCCCATGTGTGTGTCCTTCCACAGACCCTGCACCCTTCGTGCTAACTTAGGGCCAAGTGGGGGCCTCCTACTCGGGTCACGGTCACAGTCCCCCACAACGTTTTGAACATCAGAACACGCACATGTACGGTGGCCGCTGGGTGGGATTTCCCGAGGCAGGTGGAGCTGGGACACAGCCAGAACCACGCACGACGCAGCCTGGCTGTTGGGGCGGAGCGAGTTTGGGAGGGAGGCCCACCCCGGAGGGCAGAGGACCGCGGCTGCTCCTGAATCCTGTGGGACTCATGGTGTGCTGGGCGCTTTGCACACAAGTGCCGTCCTCCCTCCCTCCGTGTGTGGGGGTCACTCTCAACGCCAGGCCGGTCACAGGCCTGACCGCAGTGCCTCTGGGAGTGGCCGCAGCTCCTGCTGAGCTTCCACCCATGCCCAGCCCTACTACAGAATTACCCAGCCTTGTATTTCTTTCTAAATTTTTTATTTGTTAGGAATTGTTAAATTTGCTCATGTTATGCCCATTCTTCTGCCACTTACTTCACCAAGTGAGGCATCACCGATCTCCTCTTCCTGTCCACGCAAACTCTTTTTCGGGCTTGGATACTTTCTTCGGGGTACTCTGCTGATTTACCTACCCGTCCTCTATCGATGAGCTATCATGATTTTAAAGTCCTTTGTTGTGTCAGGAGGCCCCTTCTCTTCTCGTTTCAGTATCAGTTTTAAACAGGAGAAGCTGTGAAAGGTTTTGTCAGGCTTCCTCAGGGTCTGTGGGGAGGATCGCAGTGCCCTCCAAGGCCCTCCCCTGCCAGGTGGGCTCCCAGGATCATGCGGGGCCCAGGGTTGGGTTCCTGATGAATTAATGAATGAATGAAGCGTGGGCAGATGAAGCAGTGATGCAGTAGGGCAGCTTCCAGGCCTGAGGCAGTGTCACATGAGGCACTAGAAAGGCCACTTTGGGTAACAACAGAGTGTGTCCTGAGCAGGAGCACCGTGGACGAGAGGGTGGCGGTCCTGCCCTCTCCTGAGCGCCTGCCAACACCGGGCTGTCCAGGTGGCCTCCAGGCCTGGGCCGGCCCCTGAGCCCATGATGCGGGCAGTGTCTGGCCGAGGCGTGAGCCCTTCACACAGGAGCATTGTCCACATCTGTGGGCCTTGCTTCGCCTACCAGCACCGTGACCTGGTGACCACTGAGGCTTGTGCGGCGCCTCCTCCATGCTAGCGGCTACAGCATCTCAGCCTGCTGGAAAGTCCCGGGCCAGCAGAGGGGCCTCAGATCCGCCCTGGCCTGAGCAGCAGCCGCCAGCCACAGGTGGCTTCTGAACCCTTGATGGTGCCTTGTGTGGCTTAGAGACTGATTTTACATTTTGTTTGTCATTAATTGGCATACCTCATACCTGTGGGCATGAGGCTGGTGGCCCTGGAGTCACCAGTACTTAGTCCTGACCTGTTGACAGGCCTGCAGCTCTGCTTGGGCTCTTGCCTTTGTGCACAAAATCTGAAGTCGCACGCTTAGGTGTGCAGGCTGTGAGTCAGGCCACCCGTGGCCTGCCCTGATCACTGGTGTCCAATCCTGTGGACCTTCCACCCACTGGGAGGGACACTTCCCCAACATGTACCTTCCAGGCTGCCACACTGCCGATGAGTGGGTGCACACATGACCCTTGGCATGAGCTTGACCTCAGGGAGTCCAGGCAGGGCCTTCAGGACGATCTGAGGCCACACCTGAGCCCAGCACTGGTGAGATCAGCAGCTCTGTCCCATGAGGCAGCCACGTGACAAGGCCGTGGTGGCTGTGACATGTGATGGGCACCCAGGAAATGACGTGCACATAGGTGACCCCCACTCCAGGAAAAGCGGTCAGAGGAGCAAGACAGAGCTGTCATCCGTGCACCATGTGGCTGGGCTCTGGCTAGCTGACCCCGTGCACAGCCCACGTGGATCCCTCTCTGCCACTGTGATGCTGGTAACACTTGGTGTCACTCGGCAAAGGACTCAGCAGATGTCATTGTCGTGATGGACCTAGAGGAGGAGGGCTGTCTGGGATTACTGGGCCGGCCTAATCACATAATCCCGGGAGACCAGAGACACTGCACCAGGTGGGTCAGAGAGAACGGACCGGCCTTAGCGTCCAGGGGCAGCGAGCGCCGAGGAGGAAGCCAAGGAGCAGGCGCTCGGCCGTCCCTCGACCTGAACTGGGGTCAGCCAGTGCTCAGAGGAGCTTGGAGCGGATCCTGCAGCACCTCCAGACAGCCGGGCGGCGAGACCGAGCCTGGCTGACGGCAGCTGGAGGGGAACAACAGCCGAGCCTGCCGCCTGCACTGCAGACCTGCACACGACACTTGCACTTTGTGGGGATCGAACTCAGGGCTTAGCATGTGCGAGGCAACCACGCAGCCTAGGAGCTGCGCCTGGCTGGCCTTGAACTTGCAACCCTCCTGTATCCGCCTTCCAAGTAGCTGGGGCTGGCAGGTGTGCTGTCTTCGGCTGTACCTTCTGCACGGATTTGTTGTAGTGGCACTGGAGAAGGAATCCACCTTCTGCTGCCAGTGAGGCCAGCGTGGGAAGGAGTTTGGTGAGGGAAGAGAGCTCTGGAGAGATTCTGAGTGACAGGAAGTTAAACAACTACATTTAAACCTAAACAGTACACATGCGACCAAGAATGTCTGTAGACCCAGCTAACACTGCCAGGAGCAGCTGCTGTAGGGAGTAGGAATGGGGAACGGCAGGGTCGGGCGGCTCAGACCTGGCGCGAGCCCCCGGGGTCTGTGAGCCAGAGGGCAGGTGCTCTGCCCATGGCCACAGCATCTCTCTGTGCCTAGGGTGGAGGACAGCAGCACCAAGCTCCTGGAAGCCGAGAGAGAGCTGCGGGCGGCGCGGCAGCGCTCAGCAGTGCTGGAGCAGCAGCTGGGGAAGGCGCAGCTGGAGCCTGGCCGGGGTGCAGCCCGAGGCAGGGCAGGTAGGGGCTGCGGCCAGCCCAGTGCTGGTGGGGAGGCGGGCAGTGGGGGGCCTTGGACTCCACCCTGGTGCCCAGCTCGGCCGTTGGCCCTGTGCCCTCCGGCTGCACAGCAGCTGAGCCTGGGGCAGCCAGCTCACTGGGCCTGGGTCTGGACATGTAGTTCCTGCCCCAGGGCCCAGGGTGGTACTGAACTGCCATCCACAGAGGAAGGGGTGTAAATCCACTCCTCGCCCCGCTGCCCACGGGCTGCAGCCCCACAGCAGCTGGGGCCCTGACAAGCCAGGGTACTGGGGCCACAGCCTGGAAGAAGATGCCAGGTGGGGTGGGGCTGTCCTTCACTGTCCCAGCCTGTCCTGCTCCTCCAGGCCACTGGCCCTGTAGGGACATCAGAAGCAGACCAGCCCCAGGTCCCCGTGGGTGAGACCAGGAGGCCCGCCAGCTTCTCTTCTTTACATGGGAAGCATGAGGGTGGGGCACTGAGGGGAGAGCCCCCCCGCTTGGACAAGAACAGAATCGGGGCGTAGCGGAGGCCAAGGCCAGGCAGGGTGGGAGGCAATTGGGGAGGCCCTGGAGGGAGGGGGCTATGTCCTCAGCTGAAGGAGGTAGAAGGAGCATTGCACCGAGTGGGACAGCGGCATTGGCACAGGCGGCACCTCACACAAAGCGGCTGCTGCCGCCCCACAGGTCTGCCTGCTTTTGGCACCAGGAACAACCCAGCAGGGAGTGAGAAGAAGACCCCATCCTCTGCCCAGCTGCCCATGGAGTCCCGGGTGGAGGAGCTGACTGCCAGGTGCCCCTGCCCCGGCTTCCTGGCAGGGTGGTATTCTGTCTGGGTGCTGGTGCTTTAGGGCACGTGACGTCTGCTGTGTCCAGCCTCTAGGCCTGCGGCTCACGGGCCAGCCTGCAGGGGCGCTGTGGCCAGCCATGCCCTCCTGACCGGAGTCCCGAGGGCATGGGAGGCTGAACCCACTCTCCCGCTCAGCAGAGCCCACCTGGCTGGGGCTGTGGGTGCTGGGTGTGGGTCAGGGGTGCCTGGCACAGGTGCTCAGTGCCCTGTCCTGCGCCAGGCTGGCTGTGCAGACGGAGGAGAATGAGCTGCTGCGTGCTGCGCTGGGCAGTGCCCTCAGGGGCAAGGAGGAGGACTTCCGCGTGTACCACGAGACGCTGGCTCAGGTGAAAGGGGTCTTCTTGCAGGCCCTGCGGCAGCAGCGAGCTGACAGCCACTAGAAGGGTGTCCTGGTGGCTGTGGACTCCCCAAAGCCGACTAGAGCCCTCTGGGACAGCCCGGCCCAGGTTGGCAGGCACAGAGGGAGCCTGTGGGCACCTGGACACCACCAGCCACTGCTGGGGACAGGCAGGCGGGATCCGCTGTCTCCCTGTGTGCCCACCACCCGCACCATCTGCACCCTCCCTCCTGACCTGGGCCCTGGCTCCCCACTTGCTGTGGTGGCCAGCACTTGGAATAATAACCGCCGCCTTGGTAGCCTGAGTCCTTGTCTCCCTCCCACCTCCCACAGTCAGGCTGCCATTGTGTCGCCCATGAGGCCGGGCCGCGAGGACAGGCCCACAGCTGAGCAGCCTGCCCAGCCCAGGCACCTGCTGCTGCTCCCGGGGGAAGCTCCGGTGGGCGCAGGGCAGGGCCCAGGGGCTGAGCCTGGATGTGCACAGGCTTTCAGGCCAGCAGCTCTGGCCACGCCTGGAGTTTGCCCTCTCTGCGACATCACGGTGTCCTCTCAGCTGCCCGGGAGCTCACCACGCCACCCAGAGTGAGGTGTGCAAGTGCACAGGAGGGCAGCGTGGTGCAGGACACAGCCCACCCAGGAGATCAGCCAATCAGGCCCCACCTGGCAGGTGGCTCCAGGTCCCTCTCAGGACCACCCGGGCTCCTGGGCACCGGCTGAGCAGGCCCCAGCCCTCTGCCCTCCGCCGGCACCACTGATGGAGCCACCTCAGGGCAAGACGCAGGCCACTGCCACCATAGCGATGCTGTTGCTGGCCCCGGGCCGGTGCACGCCACACCCGGCCACTCCCAGGCACCGGGAGCCCCTTGGATGCCCTCGGCATGGGGATGGCAGATGCCATGTCTGTGGTGGCCCAGGAACGAGAGGCAGGTGTGGGACCTGGCCCCCCACATCACCCAGGGTGAGGCAGGGTCCCTGCCCACGCCTCTGCCAGGTGGCTTCCACTTCCCAAGGCACCCCAGGACATTGTCAGAGGCCACTGAAGAGTGGGGCGTATCACAACCTCACTGTTGACCTCTGCCCAGCCAGTGACAACGCCCCCAGCACTAGAGCGGGGCGCCGTGGACCGCAACGTCATCCTCTTCACCCTCTGGATGCCCATCCACAGCAGATGGATCCATGGCAGCTGCAGTGCCGCAGGGCTCCTGGGCCTCCCTTAGGCTGACTGCAGACACTGTAGTGCCCACATGTTCGGGCACCCCACCGGCACTCTGTCACCTCCATCCAGGACCCTGTTGCTTAGAACCCAGCTGGATGCAATGAGCCGAGCTGTAGCTGGCACATAGTAGGCACCCAGTAAACACCAACATAAGGCCTGGCGGCCCCCGCAGGAAGTGGGTGGGAAGACCCAAGGGACCAGACCTGCTTCCCTGCCCCCCCCCCCGCATCCCAACTCCCCACTGCAGCAGTGGGTTAGAGGAGAGCAGAGCCTGGCGAGCGCTGGGCCCAAGGCCTGGAGCCATGGCCAGGGGGTGCAGGTCGCCCTGCTGCCCCTCCCTCAGGTGGGCACTACAGGACAGCCCAACCTGACCCTGGTACCCTGAGTAGGAGGGGCAGGTAAAGAGGCAGGCACGGCGGGCATGCTGGAAGGCCCAAGCAGGAGGGCGGCAGGCTCCCGCTCAGCCCAGTGCAGCCTGGGCAACTTAGTGAGTCCCCGTCCCACACCAAAAAGTAACAAGGGCTGGGTAAGTGGCTCAGTGAGGAGGCCCTGGCTCGACTCCCAGTGCCGCAGAGACAAAAGCAGGGGTGATGTGAGCCCCCACACGGCCATGGGAGACCCCAAGCAGGCGGGCAGGCAGGCGCTGGGTGTGGTGCTCAGGTTCTGGGTCTGACAGGAGACCAGGGAACGTCATCTGGCTTGGGGGCCTGGGGCCCGGGGGCCACACCTGCCCCAGCCCAGGTGGCTGCCTGGCTCCTGCTGAACAAGACACCTTCACAGAGCCCACACGTGCTCCACACACGGTATCCCAGTCCCTGGCCTGCACACACACACACACACACACACACACACATGCGCACATGGCACAGAGGTGCACAAGAGGTTTGGGAGACACGCCTGTCCTGCCCCTGCCGATGTCCTGGGAGGCCCGTCCTCCTGCTGGCCTCTCCCATCAGCTGCCTCCCTCTCTTCCTAGGCCATGGAGGGGTGCCTCATCCTTCCCCCATAACCCCCTGACCCTGCCTCTGATGAGGGCTCAGAGCCAGGGTACCCTCCCAGCCTAACGTGCAAGGACAGGTACAGCCACCTCACAGGGACACTGGCCCTAGAGGCTCCCAGCTGGCAGCAGCACTGGCCTGGGAGGAAAGTGTCCACATGTGTTATCCTAGAAATCAGTGGGTGCCCTCGCCCCACAGGGCAGCCCCAGGAGCCGCTGACTGCCTCAGCCTCAGAGTCCTCTTCTGCCAGCTGGGGGTGGGGACATGGGGTGGGAGTAGAGCAAGACTCAGTCGGCATCTGTCCTGGCTGCTGCAGCCACCAGTCCCACACCAACAGAAGTCACCGCCTGCACCTCTGGGGCCAAGGCCTGGGTTGGGGCTGCTCTCTGCTGGCTGGGCCAGCACGGCTGCCCATCCAGTGCCCGGGTGCCACCTTTGTCCCTCTCCCAGGACCTGCCCTGCCAGCAGGGCTCCCTGCCATCCCCAGCAGAGCCACGGCCATGGCTGGAGCCAACAGGGACTCCAGAACTGTCCTCAGCTAATGGTAGTCAACACAGACACACTGTCCCTAACACAGGACTGCACCCCAAGGAGCAGTCAGGAGCCTCTGGGCACCATCAGGAGGCCCCTCCCTGCCCTCCCAGCCACAGCTGTCTGCCACTGAGCCGATGCCAGCCACTGCAGGTGCCCACTCAGCCTCACCGGCTGACCCTACAAGCACCCGACTCCTGATAGCTCCTGTGGGACAGGCGGGTCCGCCCCAGGCATTACGCCTGTGCCACCAGCACTCTCAGCATGGCATGAAGCAACAGGTCAAGGGCCACATGGTCCACCCTGACCCACCTCAGAGGTCTCCGGTGAAGGTGGAGCTGGAGCCCACAGTGCCGAGTCAGTGTGCGGCCACCACCAGGAAGGCTTCCTGGAGAGGGAGTCCTGACGGGCAGCAAGAGGGAGGCAGGCAGCTGCGGGTGCGTGGGGTGGGGGGGCTGTCCCTGCCTGAGCCTCTCCTCTCCCCCTCCCCCACCCTCCCGCGGCTGCTCCACAGCCAGCAGCTCTGCAGTGCTCGGCTCAGCGCCACTCAGCAAGGCCACCTCCTCCTGCCCTCCCCGCTGTGTCACCACTCACCTCATAGCCTCCAGGGGGTGGGGACCCCGGCCTGGACACTCCCCACCGTGGCCCCAGATCTCAGCGGGCCGGACAGACATTCAGTCGGACGCAGGGCCCCGGAGCCCGAGGTGGGCAGCACGCCAGGGTCCCTCGTGGCCTCTCAAGGTCAGTGCTGGCTAGGGACGTGGCCATCCGGGCTCCTAGGCCACTGCAGGCTCCTGGGACCCCCGCACCAGTCCGTGGTCCCAACGCAGACTAGTCCCTGAGCACACCTGAGACGGCCAGGTGGGGCAGGGTCACCCAGCTCCGGCGGCCACCCAGGCTGGGGTCTGGTGGGAGAGGCCGGGCTGGGGGCTGCTCCTGGTGGAGGCCGCGCTGGGGACACACAGCCCCAGCCGTGGGAGCTAAAATTGGAACACGGCAAGTGCGAGGCAGCTGACAAAGCGGCTCTGCGGCCCCCGGTGCTCGGGTTTCAGGCTCCTGCTCCGTTAACCTGATCCCGGCCTCTGTCCCGCCTGCCAGGGCAAGGGGGTGAGGAGATGCCCAGCCTGGCTGCGGTGGACCCAGAAGAGCCAGCAGAGGTGCTGGTCCAGGCACGCTCACCACTGGGGTGCTCAGGGTGGGACAGAGCCAGGCCTGCCCTGGTGGACGCCTGGTCTAGTGCTTCTCTCAGCGCTCCAGTTGGTGCTTGTGGAGAGCAGGGTGCCCCAGCCAGAGGGCACAGTGTAAACTGAGGCCCAAGGTTGACCCAGCAAGACTCTGGGGACACTCGGTCCTGGCAAGAAGTCATTCAGCACCTTGGACAGTGGCCAGCACCCCCAGGTGCCCACCTGGCCCCAACTCACATTTCCTTCCTGGGCACCTCTTCAAATGGCACAGCCTCCAGTCAGCGTCAGCCTGAGTGCCCCGGGGCACCAAGTGGGGACAGAGGGCACCAGAAGGGCCAGGACCAGGCAGGCTTGTCAGCGGTCCATGCTGGGCAGGTCGTGTGGTTGGGGTCACGAAAGGCAGCCTGGGAAAGGTCTGGGGTCCACAGATGAGGGATCTTGGGGACTGCAGGCTTCTGTCAGGAGCAGGGAGGGTCATGGGGTGAGGGGAGCAGAAGTCACGGGGTCTCAGCAGGGGTGGGGGGGGCAGGGAGGCTGGGCCGCAGTAGGCTGTGATCCATGGCCCTCACTCGGGATTGGGGCTCTAGGCCAGCAGGACTGCGGGGCCAGCCTTACCCCGTTGTCTCCCTAGCCCCGTCCAGACCATGGGTATCAAGACTGCACTGCCCGCTGCCGAGCTGGGCATCTACTCTCTGGTGCTGAGTGGGGCCCTGGCCTTCGCTGCCCGGGGTCTCCTGGAGGCATCCCAAGGTGACAGCAGGATCCGAGGGTGGACGCTGGGACCCTGCTCCTGTGGCCCACGGGGTCACAGCACTATGTGGGCCTGAGGGCGCAGCCCCAGGGACACAGAAGAACCCTGCTGGGGCCCTGCCCTGAGGCCATGCTCTGTCCCCAGATGGGGCCCACAGGAAGGCCTTCCGGGAGTCTGTGCGACCCGGCTGGGAGTACATTGGCCGGAAGATGGTAGGTGCTGACCCGCACATACCGTCCTAAATCTGGTGTTCCTGCTCTCAGAGCCAGGGGTCTCGGGCTCCCTACCCCTGCTCCCCGAGGCCCTGTGTCCCCTCAATCCAGATGGGCCCTGCCCTCCCAGGACCATGGCTGGGAAGGCTGACGCACCCCAGCTGAGCAGAGGGCCAGGCCACCCCCACTCCTGCCTCCCGCCTGTGCCCCTGTGAGGGAGGCAGGGCCTCACCTAGTGGCGGGAGGTGCCAGCCTGCCCTCAGCCTGTCCCCTGCCCGCCACCCAGGACGTGGCTGACTTTGAGTGGGTCATGTGGTTCACCTCCTTCCGCAACGTCATCCTCTTCGCCCTCTGCGGACATGTGCTCTTTGCCAAGCTGTGCACCATGGTTGCCCCCCAGGTGAGCTGAGACTTGGGTGTCCTTGGCCAGGGGTGTGGCAGGGAAGCCCGGGGCCCCGACAGAGCCTAACGCCCCACCCACCTTGTCCACAGCTGCGCTCCTGGATGTATGCGGTGTATGGAGTCCTGGCTGTGGTGGGCACCATGGGCCCCTGGTACCTGCTGCTGCTGCTTGGCCACTGTGTGGGCCTCTACATCGTGTCCCTCCTGGGCCAGCCCTGGCTCTGCCTCGGCCTCGGCCTGGCCAGCCTGGCCTCCTTCAAGACAGATCCCCTCATCTCTTTTCAGGTGTGCGCTGCCAGGACAAGCAGGGCGCAGGGGTGGGACCCACACTCTCACTGTCTCTGGGGGCCTGCCTGCTGGGCTGGAATTGCCCAGCTTCTGGCCCTGCTTCTGCTGGGGCCAAGCCAGGTCCTCGGAGGCGGGCCCCGCCAGCCAGCGCCTGTTCTCTCTCCAGAGCGGGTTTGTAACAGGTACATTTGACCTGCAAGAGGTGCTGTTCCAGGGCGGCAGCGGCTTCACGGTGCTGCGCTGCACCAGCTTCGCGCTGGAGCGCTGTGCACATCCCGGCCGCCGCTACTCGCTGGCCGACCTGCTGAAGTACAACTTCTACCTGCCCTTCTTCTTCTTCGGGCCCGTCATGACCTTTGACCGCTTCCACGAGCAGGTGAGGCATGGCCTGAGCACTAGGACTCCCAGAGTCTCTCACCTCCTGACCTCCTGAGGAGGCCACCTGTCCCGGCCAGACCCCAGGCAGGGATCGCAGGATGAGGACAGCGTTTCCTTCCTCAGACACACACCTGTCACAGGCTCTAGGGTAGACGACTCCTCCAGAGGCCACGGCAGCAGCCTTGGGCTGGAGGCACTGGGCTGCCCCGCGCTACCTGACACATCCTGTGTCCCCAGGTGAGCCAGGTGGAGCCAGTGCGGCCCGATGGGGAGCTGTGGCGGATCCGGGCGCAGGCAGGACTCAGCGTGGCCGCGATTGGGGCTGTGGACATCTTCTTCCATTTCTTCTACATCCTCACCATCCCCAACGACCTCAAGTTTGCCAGTCGCCTCCCCGACGGCGCCCTCGGTGGGTTGTACCACAGGGTAGGGACGGGAGAACCCTGTGTGCGCTCAGGGTGCACACAGCCCTAAAGGTGCAGGGGTTGCTCCTGCCACACATGGGGCATGACATTCACTCCACCGTGGGGGACCCTCTGCCTCCCCGGGGCCTGGGGCTTTGTAGAGGACGGGGTGTCCAGGGGTTGTGCGGGGAGCCAGGAGGGGCCTTCAGGAGGGTTCCATGGGGGCCAGGGCCGTGATCACACCCGTCTCCAGCTGGCCTGGCCTACGCAAACCTGGTGTACGACTGGGTGAAGGCGGCTGTGCTCTTTGGTGTTGTCAACACCGTGGCGCGCCTGGACCACCTGGACCCGCCACAGGCACCCAAGTGCATCACGGCGCTCTACGTCTTCGGGGAGACGTGAGTGCCAGGGCAGGGTACGCCACGGGGCCCCCCCAGCACAGTGGCCTTTCCCTGCTCAGCTGCCCCTCCCCCGCAGGCACTTCGACCGGGGCATCAACGACTGGCTGTGCAAGTGAGTGGGAGCACGGGTGAGCCCCCGGCAGAGGTGACCCCGCCATGCAGGGGGTGGGTAGGGGCGAGGGCGCCTGCACCCACTGAGCTGTGCCCAGAAGGGAGGCCCAATCTGTCTGGGTAGTGGCTTCCACTTGGGAAATAATAGGCTTGGGACCTGGGCTCATCAGGGTGTAGGTAGATGGAGGGCAGGGCCCTGGGCTACGAGGGGAAGAGGGTCAGCTAGGCCTGCAGGAGGGGAGTGGAGCTCGGGCGGGGACAAGAGTGGACACAGAGACGTAGGAGAGGGCCACAGGCCCTGTGACACCAGGAAGCCACGGGAGGCTTCAGGCTCAGGGACACCGGGCTGTGGTCCGGGGACCAGTGGCTACAGGGGAGAGGAGAGTCCCTGGGGCCCTGGGGGAGGGGAGGCGGTAGCTGAGGGCGGTTGGCGGGGTCTGTGAGGGGATCCTGCCTGATGCGAGAGGCAGGGCCCCACCGAGAGACCACAGTGTAGCAGAGCTGGGATTGGGGTGGTGCAGGGCACGGGAGGCCCTGCCCTGGGGCCCTATCTGTGAGAGCCTTCATGTCAGGGAGTGGGCGGCTCAGCTCCCCTGCCCAGGAAAGAGGGAGAGAGCAGACAGGGTTCTCAGTGCTTCGAGATAGCAGCTCCATGGCCAGGATGGGGGCGGGGGCGGCAGCAAGAGGGCCACACAGGAGGAACACATGGAGCTTGGGACACCCTGGGCGTCAGGACAGGGAGGGTTCTGACAAAGCTGGGGTGAGGCCAGGGTGTGAGTGGAGAAGAAAGCTCTGGAAATGAGCAGGCCAGACCCCGAAAGGCCATTTCCTAAGCCCGTCTCCCACCAGGTTTATTCAACACACAATCACTGAGTGCCCGCCAGGTGCCAGGCCGCAGCCCAGACACAGGCCAACAGTGGTAAAGCCCCAGCGAGACAACCTCAGGGCCGGGGAGTCCAGGGTCAGGATGCAAGGGGCAGCAGCTGGCCGCAGGGCCCTGCTCAGCTGTCAGTGGGGACTTCAGTGACAAAATCCCAAGGAAAAGCATGCAGGAAACGAGAAGCCCGGGTGGCCATGGTCCAGGCTGCATGGCAGTGGCCACAGCTGCTCCTGAAGATGCCTGGGTGCAGTGTAGGGAGGTGAAGCAGGAAGCCCACAGAGCTGTGAGGTGGTGCCCGGGCTGGGCGGAGACGGAGAGGAGAGCAGCGGTCAGGCTGAGTGACAGACAATCAGGCCGAGGGTCAGCTGCCCCAGGGAGGCCTGCAGGGCGCAGGTGGGCGAGGCCGTGGGGTGGATAGAGGCCAGCAGGAGCATGAAGCCCAAGGCAGTGACGCATGGCAGGCACAGGGCAGCACCTCCACCCGGCACAGCAGCATGGCCTGACACGGGTCCCCGTCTATACCCGACCCACCCATGCCACCAGATACGTGTATGACCACATCGGCGGGGGGCACTCAGCAGTGGTCCCAGAGCTGGTGGCCTCCGTGGCCACGTTTGCCATCACCACACTGTGGCTCGGGCCCTGTGACATCGTCTACCTGTGGTCTGCCCTCAACTGCTTTGGCCTCAACTTTGAGCTCTGGGTCCAGAAGCTGGCAGAGCACAGTCCTCTGGCTCAGGTGGAGGTGAGCAGAGCAGGGCAGGAGGGAAGGACAGGGCGGCGGGAGGGTGCCACACCCTGACCCCGCCCGGCAGTCCTCAGGTTGCCCCCCACTCGTCAGGGCACTGTCCGGCCTGTGGGCACCAGGCCCCCCAAGGCTGGACCAACGCGACTGGGCCCACTCATGGCTCGATCCTCCTTTCTTGGGCCTTGGTAACCCCACACTCAGTAGGATGAGCTGGCTGGGGCCCAGAGACCCTCACACAGCCTAAGACCACAGAGCCAGGCCAGGCCATGAGCACCTCGTACTCTCCACGGGCCCCACCACGACCAACACCTCCCCACACACACACACCCTGGCCACCAGGCCTCCCTGTCTGAGCAGATGAGCCGCCGGGTGCGGGCCCTCTTCGGGGCCGTGAACTTCTGGGCCATCGTCATGTACAACCTCGTAAGCCTCAACAGCCTGGAGTTCACAGAGCTGGTGGCTCGGCGCCTGCTGCTCACAGGTGAGGGCGGCACCCGCACGAGAGGCAGGGAGGGCCCGGCCGGGCCGGTGGGGCGGGGGTCCCCAGGGCAGCACGCGGATCCACGCTCTGCTCCACAGGGTTCCCCCAGACCACGCTGGCTGTCCTGTTTGTCACCTACTGTGGTGTCCAGCTGGTGAAGGAGCGTGAGCGAGCCCTGGCTCTGGAGGAGGAGCTGGGCCAGGGCAAGGAGAAGCCCGAGTGATGAGCGTGGTGCCTGATCCCAGAATAAAGCCTTTTCTACCACATGGGCTCCTGCTCTTCCTGGCGGTCTCCAGCTGCTGCTCCTGCTGGGTGGTGACACAGAGGCCACAGACAGCAGAGGTGGCGGGGGCAGCACAGACCTTCAGACGGCCTGCCGTCCCCTGGCAGCACCAGATTCAGAGCCTGCGTCTCTTTATTCCCCTCTAGCACAAAGACCCACAGGCTTCACCCCGTATCTGACACAGGAGACATCACCAGCACACAGGGCCAGGCTGGGGCTCTGCCCAGGTTCCTGCCTGTGGCTCTGGGCACCCAGGGGTCTATGGGAGCCCTGGGTACCCTGCAGGGGCCAATGTTGGGACCTGAGACCAGGCTGGATGTGGCATCCTTGCCTGGGAGAAGCAGCCCTACGGCCCACGGGGTACGAGGGTCACATCTTGGTCAGGCGCAGCACGTTGAGCCGTACAGGCAGGAAGGTGGCGCCGGCCGCATAGGCGATTTCCCGAAGGACGCCCTCCCATTTCTTCTCTTCCTCATTGTATCTGGGGTGGGGACAGGCAGGGGGACAAGGAGGGCCACCTGGTCAGCTGAGGGCAGGGTACCACCAGGCAGGGAGGGCTGCCTGTGTGTGCTGTCCCCATCTCTGGGGGTTGACCCCAGCCTCAGGCCCAACCCTGCTCACAGGGAAAAAGGCACCTCAAAGAAGCACACCCCAGACTCCAGGAAGTGACACCTTTCAGGAAAGGTCCCTCTCATTCAGGGACAAGCATTGATCTCCCAGAAGACACTGCCCACCCCACCCACCAAAGCCCTAGAACTCCCACGCTTCACACTCAGGAAGTGCCCCATGGCACTGGGGGCCACTGGGGTTGGGAACACCTGGGCAGCTCACACCCTCCTCGCCCCATGAGGGTCCAGCTGTGGAGAGTGCTGCTGCCCCGGCCTGCCTCAGCGTCCCTCCAGACCCAGGCCTGGTAGCCACCTGGGCCACTTGTACCATGCCAGGCTGAGCTGGGCCAGAGGTGTAGACTAAGCACCCAACTGTCACCAGCTCCTAGGCCCCCTGGAAGAGCGCTCATGTCATGGCCCTCCCATGCTGGCCCTGAGCCTCAGGGGCCAGGACCCTCCCCCCCCCAGGCAGGTGGAGCTCACCTCCAGATGTCATTGAGCTCCGTGGGGACCAGCTCTCCAGACTCGGTCTCCAGTGTGGCAAAGCCCCCAAGGGCATAGAGGGTCCCCGCCAGGCTGACCAGGCTGAGGGAGCTGCGCTCCTGCGGGAAGGCCTCAAAGGACGACCACCTGGGAATGGAGCATGATCTAGGCCACCCACCTCCGCGGCACCCATGACTGCAGCCAAACTTTGGGAACTGGAAGCCAGGCTCCCGCATTCCAGCTTCTGGGCACCTCAGCCCTGCTGCCTTCCCCTGCCCCCAGGTGGCCCCAGCCCAGCAGCCCAAGGAAGTCGGCCCTGATCTCCCCAGCACCTGCCTCTCTGAAGCCCCAGCAGGTCCCAAGCACAGGGACAAGGTCCTCAGCATGATGCTCATCCCCTCCTCCTCCAGGCCTGAGGTCCCAAGGCGCCTCGCTCCCTGGGCTCCTGCAGTGGGGCCCTCGTCCCCACCCTCGAAGCCTGTCACCTGCTTATCTCTCACCCGTGCACCCACCCCAATCCTCACTCTTGCTATCAAGCCCTGGTGGTTCCCACACTCTGACAGCAGGCATCTCCATAAGAGCACCTCCTGTACCTCACCATCCAAGCCATCGCTGGGCCCCTGCTCTCCAGGGGAGGCCCTTAGGGTGCTGCTGGCTATGCCCACCTGCACTCTGACCTCAGGTTCAGGTGGCAGGGAGCCTGGCCAAGTCTGCAGCACCTGCCACCCAGCCAGCTGCATTCGGGTCCAGGCCTCCCACTGCCCCCAATACAGAGCACCCCAGCTGTACACCAGCTTCATGGAGACCCCTCGCCCACATCTCCTGGCTGCTGAGGGCATCAGAAGCCCAGAAGACCTGGCCTTCCCTGGGGACAGCAACCTCGCTGGCTCCACCCCCCCCCCTTGGCTTTCCCTCCTGGACCTGGCCTGCTGGCCTGTTCCTGAGCCTGGGGTACCAGTTTTCAGGCCAGGAAGACTTCTCCTGTCCTGCCAAGTCCAGCAAGGGCCCCCACCTGGTGGGTGCCCTTCTGTAGACCAGCGGGCAGAACTCCAGCCCCACACCCCCTTGGGGCCAGGACCAAAGTGCCCGTGTCTGGATCCAAACCCTGGTGGGGGCTGAGGGAAGCTCACTGGTCATCCGCGATGCTGTACACCTCAGCGCTGCTGGTCAGCCCTGTGTCCGTAACCCCCGTGGCCACGAAGATGCGGCCATCATGCACGGTGGCCCCAAAGAGAGAGCGTGCCGTCTGCATGGGCGCCAGCTCCTTCCACTCAAATTTCTTGGGGTCATAGACACAGGTCTTCCTGAGGCACTTCCTGTAGGGAAACTCAGTGAGGCGGGAGTCCGAAGCAGGGCCATCTCCTGGGAGCCCAGGCCCAGACTCACCTGTCACTGCCCTTGCCCCCAATGACATAGATGAGGTCCAGGTGGGACAGCACTGCATGGCCATATACAGGATAGGGCAGTGGGTCCGACTCACCCCATTTGAATGATCTGGAGGAGGGGGGAAAGGGGTGCTGACTCAGAGGGGGCTCAGTGCTCACCTCCTCTTCAGTCCCTCACTGGGTCCAGACTCAGGGGTGTCCTGCTCCTCCCCAGGACCTCAGCTCTCTGGGGTCCTCACACCCACCCCACACGTGGCCCTGCTCACAGCCGGTCGTAGCACAGCACGGAGTCCAGGCAGTGCTCGCCGTCCTTGAGCTCACGGCCGCCGACCACGTAGATGGCATTGAGCGCCTCTCCCAGGCCGAAGAGACAACGTGGCGAGGGCAGTGGCGGCATGCCCAGCCACTCCGAGTCCAGGTGGTCAAACTGCGGGCCAAGTGTCAGGTCACCACTGCGCTGGCCACCACCCTGGCTCCCTCCACCGCACACGGCTCACTGGCCTGCATGGGGTCTGCAGTCTGCCCCGGCCACCTCCACTGCTCACGCTGCTGGGGCTCCCAGCGGTACCCAAGACACTCCTCCGTGCCACACCTCCCCAAGGACAGCAACGCCCCCCAGACCTGAGTGCAGCCACAAATGGCCCGGGCCCCAGCCAGCCGGCTCACCCTAGTCCACAACAGTCCTGTGGCTCCTCTATTCCGCAGCTAGGAGCACGGGCCACATCCGTGGGGGCTGGCAGGGCTCAGATCTGTGCTCCCCACAAGCCCTCTCTGCCCTCGTCCTACAGTTACCCGAACTAGGTCTGAGCGCCCACTCTCCTGGGCCTTCTGAGGCTCAGCTTGTTCCTCAGACAGAGGCCTCAGAGCCCCGCCCTGCCCCGCCCCGCCATGCCCTACCCGGGGTCTCTGCCTGGCCTGGATGATCCCCGCCTACCCCGACAGTCCCCCTCACTGTGCTGAACTGAATCCTTGCGAGGTGTCCCCACCTGCACCTTCTGACCTGGTATCCCCTGAAATGGAGGCACCAATGTCACTGGCTCGCAAAAGCAGTTGCCAGTAAGCACCCCACCCACCTGCCTATCAGCAATGTCCCCAAGGAGGAGGAGGCCCCGTCACCACCTCACAGCTGGCCCCCACCTGCAGAAAGTACGCACTCATGGGGTCCTCCTTGTTGTCCTCGTTGTAGAAGAGGCCCCCGGCCACGAAGACCTGGTTCTCCTTGGTCACTAGGCTCACATGGTTCTTGGGGACCTGCGTGGAAAGGGAGGCGCAGTAGCACTCATTGGCGGCAGGGTCGTAGGCCACCGCGCCCTCCTCGCTGATCATGAAGATGAGGTCCTGCAGGAACATGCCGAAGCGCAGCGTGTCGTTCAGGATGCCGGGCAACACGCGCTCCGCACCCTCCTCCTCCTCCTCCTCCTCCTCGCCCTCCTCCTGGTCCTGAGCCTGGGTCTCTTTCCGGGCGGGACTCTGCGCCGTCCCCTTCTCCTTGTCCCTCCTCTTCCGGCGCAGCGTGGTCACGCGGCCCTCGTGCGCATCCTTCACCATCTGCACCTTGCGCAGCAGCTCGGGCTGGGCGCGCACGAGCGGGTGGCGCGCCACGCGGGTCTCCAGGAAGGCGCGCGGCAGCAGGCGGCAGCGCACGCTCTCGAACACAGTGGGCAGCGCGCGCTGGCGCTCGGCTTGGGCCTCGGCATCGCCGCTCTCCGCCCAGCGCATCACCGCTTCGAACACCGCTTCCTCCTTCTCCACGTTGAGGCCGTCGCTGGAGATGATGGCGATGAGCTCGTCCGCGGAGAGCCCCAGAAAGTCAGCGTCGCGCGCCACCAGCGAGAAGCGCGCGCAGATGAAGTCGCGCGCCGCCACGGCCAGGCGCGCACAGTCCAGCAGGAGGCCGAGGCGGAACACGGCCAGGCAGTTGGCGAGGCATAGGCGCTTCTGCAGGAAGGACACGCAGATGGTGAAGATGGACGGGATCTGGAAGCGGTGCGCCGCGGCGAACAGGTCCTGCACACTCGCCTCATCCAGCGCGATCTCCGATGTGTACAGGTAGTGCAGCACCTGCGCCACCACATCCGGCGACACCTCCTCCAGGCGCAGCTCACCCGCGCTCTCGGGCTCGTCCAGGAAGCGCCCGCGGAAGTAGGGGCTGCAGGCGGCCAGCACCAGGCGATGACACGGGAACTCGCGCTCCCCCGCTCGCACCACACAGTCCAGAAACTTGCCGTGATCCAACATGTCCTTCAGCCCGTCCTGCAGCAGTGTTTGTTGATACAGGCGCTGTTCCTCCGCCTGCTCCAAGCCGAGCGCCATGGTCTGTCCTGGAGTGTGGCGACGGTGCCAAGAGTGCCCTACGGTGCAGTGATGGGGCCAGGGCTGTTCTCTGCGCCCTGCCTCCCTGCCGGCTGTCTCAGACTGTGCAGCTGTCCCCGTGGCGCTATATATAGAGGGGTCTGTAAGATGAGCCACCAGGCCTCTCCCACGGGACACTCTGGGGACAGCTGGGCCAGGCCCCACCCAGAGCAGCCTTGACTCATCTGTGGGTGGGGCGGGGGGAGGATGTGGATGAGTGTGAGGCTGTGCCTACCTCCTTTCCAGGGAGGCCTTCTCATCCCCGACTCCCTGGTGGGCACCCCTAGAGTGCAGGGAGCCCAAGCCTCCTCGTCCTGCTCAGTGAGCCACACCACAGCCCCGCTGCCCACCCTTAAAATGTGAAGCCCTTTCCCTCTCCCTGCTGGTCCAGTTCTGAGACTTCTTTCCGGCAGCCCAGAGGTAGCCAAGGCTGCCGCCATCCTGAGGGGGCTGCTGCAGGTTTTCGTCACACACCAGGAGGAGGTGGGGGAGCTGGACGCCAAGGGGCCCAGCCAGACGCTGCTGAGAGGACACTGAGGTATCCTGTTCCCAAGAGCACACAGAGGGTGGTGACGCCCTGACGTGGCACCCCTGCCAGAATTTATTTTCCTAGGACCCTGCTATTCAAGGTGTTCAGAAACCCAGATTTCAATGTCCTAGGGCAGTGGCACCCTCAATTCCAGGGTCCAGAACTCGATGCTCTGAGAACGCAGGACGTCAGTTCTGCTCGTGGCCCTTGGTCCACACTGGTGTTGGTGTGGGACTCACTGGCCTGTCTGGTCTCAGGTCTCAGGGGTCAGAGTGGAGGCCCAGGACAGTGTGTGGTGATGCCCACCCCACTCAGGACTCGCCCCCAACACACACACACACACAATCAGCTTTGGCCACCAAAATTAACTTGTTCCCAAAGTGCCAGCAGCCACAGCTGTGGGTTAAATTTAGACCCCAAACACTGGTCTGAGCTATTATGGGGCACTCCCCAATCAGTCCTCTGAGTCACTTGTTTGTAGCCTCCACGTTCTCTGGGACAGGGGAGAGGGCCACAGGCTGGGCCAGCGCTGTGCCCCTCCCCTTCTGTGGCTCCAGCACTGTCACTGCCTGCTCCTCTGGGGTACCTGACTGTCACCCATACACCTCACTGGCAGGTCCTAGGGGTGCACCCTGGGTAGGCCCTGCACGGGTCCTATTCACTTAGTCTTTGAAAAGGGCTGGAGCCCAATCACCTGGATGCAGGGTGTTTCTAGCCCGCCTGAGACTCAGCTCCACGAGGAGTTGCAGGGTAGCCACATCTGTCATCCACCCCCAGTGGCCCTTCCAAGACTAAACGCATCTCTGCCCATTCCCCCCAAGGATGCCAGAACCATTAGTGTCCAGTCTCATTTGCTCAGGACCTGGCGAGGAGCTGACGAAAAGGCTCATTTATATCTCCCTGGTGATTGCCTGCGAGAGGTATTTTTAGGTGACGCCTCACAGAGCTCAGTCCCTCTGCGTGTCCCCTGAGAACGCACATACGTGGCCTGCTGAGAACCCCTGCACTCTGCTCTACATGCTGAGCCTGTGGCATGAACAAATGGGGCAGGAACTTGTGCCTTCAGGGCGCTGTTGCGGGCACATCCCTGGTTGTAGGAGACCTCAGGTGAAGGTGATGGCTCTGGGCTCAAGGGAAGCTGAGTGTGGAGCTGGGGGGATTTCCAGGGGGTGCAGTCAGGATGGGCTCACTTGGGGAGGAGCTCGCCAGAGGGCTCCAGCCAGAGAGTTCCAGGAGGAGGAGGCAGAGCAAAGGCCCTGAGGCAGGAGGAGTGCGCTGGCGCAAACCAGAAAATGAGATTCGTGGGGTACGAAGTTTTTCAGGGAAACCGCTGCTTATTTTCTAATTATAGTGTGGAAAATACAATACAGGAGTAGAGAGCATAGTGTCCTGGCCTCTCTTACCCTTCCCCACTGCAGTAACTCTTAGGTCCCTGCTGGGGGTTAAATATTGCCCACCTTACAGCTCAGGCGTGCAGGTGGAGGTGGTGGCCAGATGGGGTCCTTTGGTCCCTGGGTTCCGCCCCAAGAGTGGATCGAGTAGGTTCCTGTAGGACTTGGACAGATCCCAGGAAAAGGTTGGCATCCAGCCCGAGCCGGCCCCTGCCGTGCCTCTGGCCTCCCAGGCTAAGATGCAGTTTCCTGACTGCACACTCTCCCGGTGAGGGAACCCTGTGGGGGCTTCACCAGGGCTGCACCGCCATGGGCACCATGCCACAGAATGAGGAGCTACACAAACCCCTTCCTCCTGCGCTGCCTGCCTCGGGTGTCACGTCATGGTGAGTGAGCGCTCTTGCATATCTGCACTATCACATGTGGCAGACAGTGGCCAAATCTGGTGGCTTCTCTGCATCCCCCACACAGCCTTGCTACATTTCAAATGGTTGCTTTCTTGGTGGTCCTGCCCTGAGGTAGAAATGCAACCTTGCTTCCCCACCACAGGCTTCTGCTGAGCTCCTTTCCCTCGTGGTCCCAGTTTCCCAGGTTTCCTTTCAGAGGGAAGCAGGAAGGGGCAGAGCTGATATCCTGGCAGGTACCTGAGGGACAGCATGGTTCAAACTGCTGGCAGCTGCTTTCCCAGGACCGGCAGCCTGGCCATGGGTCCGTGCCCCCGGCTGAGCTGTGTGGCCTGCAGTCCGAGGATTCCCCTGGATATTCTCTGACCCCACGGTTCGCTGCTAAGAAAGCTGTGTGACAGGAGGCCCAGAGCAGACGTCCCCCATGCAGGCTGGGCGTGGCAGCTCTCTGACGTCTGCTTGCTTCTCTCTGGCTTCCGCACTGAAGGTGACCAGGCTGGAGGAATCCCAGCTGCCAGAGCATCCTCGTGTGCCATCAAGACCAGAATCCAGAGGCTGGGGGAAGGAGGCCTGCTGAGAGGGTTCCACTCTGCAAGTCTCCTGCGTTCAGTGGCGTACATTTGCCAGGGCTTGGAGGACACATCGGCAGGCCCTGAAGCTTTGAGGAATGTCAGTCCCTTGGACTAGCACTGCGAGGGCCAAGGACTCTCTGCCTTTGAGGTACCACCCTATTTCTGCGGGGGTAGGCCACTTCAAGGTGGCAGAAGCTCAGCAAGGCTAGTAGTGCCGAAAGCAAGACAAGGGATGTGTCACTGTGACCGTGCACAGTGCCAGCCTGGGTGGTGCGGGGCCTTGGGAATCTAGAAGGCTGTATTGGACCACAGGTTTTTTAGGAGCAGCAAGAGATGAGTCCCATGGGTGCACCTGCTGGCTCTAAATCGCCCTCCTTGCCCACCACATTGCTGCTGACTCTGCCATCAGCAGCTGTACCTTAATGCTTTACCTCTGTTCATGGAGCCCCACGCAGCAGTGCTTTCGACCTGGGGTGTCTCCTGACAGCAGGACAGAGGCGGGCCTTCCCGTCCACGGTAGGAGATTAAACATCCACATTTCCTTTGCTTCCTCCTGAAGTTTTACTGCAGCAAAAGCACAGGAATTTTAAAAATCTAAATCACTAGCAAGAACAAGTGTGTAACACACTAGAAAGAGCAGTGACATTGAGTGTTCTAGAAAGACAGTTTCAGGAGTTGCAGTCCATGATTGGCAGGCTCGGACACAGAAATGACATGGTAGAGGGGCCGGGCACCCTCATGCCAGTCGCACCCCTCGCGCCCCAGCTCCAGCCAGGCTTCACCTCATGTCGACAGCCCGTACTGGCTCATGAGTGGCCTCCTCCCCTGAGGAACCTAGGACTCCTGTGACCAGCACCTTCCACACATGAGGGTGAGTGAGCTGCAGGGCTAGTCCACAGCACTAAAAAGGCCTAGAGCCGGCCGTGCCAAATGCATCTGCATGCACAGAAGGGGGCTGGAGACGGGGTGCTGGCTGTGAGATTCAGTAAGGAGCAGACACAGCACCAGTTCCACCTGGGGAGGAGCCAAAGACATCATTGCTGCAGAGGCTGTCTGAGAGCTCTTGAGGGAGGGACACCCCACAGAGTTGGAGGCAATGGTCCCCCCTGAAAGCTGAGTCAGAGCAACCCTGCGCTCAGTGGAGAGCCCCTACTCCCGCTCGGCAACCAGAAGGCTATCCGCCCAGCCATAGCCTCCAAACAGGATTGAAACTGGGGCCTCTGCCAGCCCATGAGGAAAACAAAGTATCAACAACCCAGGGACCTCCAGAAGGCAGGGGGGCCACATTATCCTAAGTGAAGACCTCCTATCAACAATTCTCTTCGTGGGGCTGGGGAGATAGCTCCGAGGCACAAGTGCCTGCTGGGCAAGTACAAGGTCGTGAGTTTGAACCCTGGTCCCACAGGAAAAAAAAAAAAAAAAAAATTCTCTTCATACACGTTGAGCTTACAGTGTCTTCCTGTTCCTCTTATTGGACATGATAGCGCCCGACTATGAGAACAATGGAATCGAAGCCTGGCTCTTATAATGCAGCAAGACAGTAGAGAATTGGTTTTGGAGTATGAAAAAGAACAGTGGAGCATCAGGCCATCTTACACACTGCCTAGAAGACAGGGATCTAGGCCCGGCGGCTCCTGACCCCAGAGCTCAGCCACAGCAGGCAGCCCACAGAGGCCCACCTCACTCACGAATGGGGCCTCTGACAATGCCAGGCAAGCAGCACCCACAAAGGGCACCAGTCAGGAGCTCTGCTAACCACGAGGGCAGATGCTGTCCTTCTGCATGGGGCCAGAAATTCACTTTCCAGTCACGCAACCCTGAGCAGGCTGGCCTAGGAATACTCGGCAGTGTCAGCAGAAGCAAGCAGGAGCCCCAGCAGCAGCAGATAAGCCAAGCGGGTGAAACCAGCACCAGAGAGATTCTGACAGTTGCCTCTGAATGTTAGCCCAGAAGAAGCAGCAGCGCTTGCCTGCTGAGCTTAACAAGGTGTCTCCCTACTGCAACAAAGATCAACAAGACCTAGAATCTTCTGACATGTTAGTCAAAATGTCTAGTACACAACAACAACGACAAAATCACCCATCATACCAAGAACTAGAAATATCACAGCAGCAGTAGAGTCAGATTTTGGAATTACCTAGAAAGGGTTCTATGGCACTTGTCTATCACAAAATGCTAAAACGAAATGCTTTAACAATTAATTTAAAAAGTTCTTAAAACAAGGCCAGGTGTGGTAGTGAATCCCTGAGGTGAGAGAACCATTGTGAGTTTGAGACTAGCCTGAGCTACAAACTGAGCTCAAAGCCAGCCTGAAATGCACAGCAAGACCCTGTCTCAAAATAAAGAAAGAAGGAAGGAAGGAAATAAAGAAAACCATAGCAAGGCCCTGTCTCAAAAATGCCAGTTTTTGTTGTTGTAAAACAAAATTTAAAAAACAGGAGACCTCAGGAAAGAAGCAGAAATTATACAGAAGAACCAAATGAAGATTTTTGTTTTATTTATTTATTTATTTATTTATTTGCAGTACCAGGGATTGAACTCACTACCTTGCATGAGTCGCTTGCTAGGCAAGCACTTACTCTACTGAGCTATCTCCCTGGCCCTTCAAATGAAGATTTTTAGAACTGACAAATACATCACACATGAAAACTTCCCAAGTGGCATTGATAATAAAGAAAAGATGTCAGAGGCTAAGTTCCACGCATTGGAGGAGACAGCAGTGGAATTTCCACATCTGAACCACAGAAAAACAAAATACTGAAAATTTATAGATGAGTAGTGTTAAAAGGCCCCATGAAGCCGGGCATGGTGGCTCACACCTGTAATCCCAGCACTTGGGAGGCTGAGGCAGGAGGATTAGTGAGAGTTCGAGACCAGCCTGGGCTACAAAAGTGAGCTCAAGGCCAGCCTCAACTGCATAGCAAGACCCTGTCTCAAAAAGACAAAAAAAAAAAAAAAAAAAAAAAAGCCCCATGGCCAACGTTGGCATTGTGCATGATACCATCTTACCAGAGGGGAAGCGGGGACTGGAGCTGAGAGAGTAAAAACAATGAAAACCTCCCAAAACTTGGTTAAGACAAAAGCCAGCAGATCAGAAAAGCTGAGCAAACCCCAGACCGAATAAAGCCAAAGAAATTCATGCTGAAAAGATAATCATTCCACCTCTAAAAAGTGAGGGCAAGCCAGGCGTGGTGGTGCACGCCTGTGATCCCAGCACTTGGGAGGCTGAGGCAGGAGGATCAGTGCAAGCTCGAGACCAGCGTGGGCTACAAAAGTGACCTCAAGGTCAGTTTGAACTGCATAGAGACACCCTGTCTCAAAAAGACAAAAAAGTGCCGGGCGTGGTGGCTCACGCCTGTAATCCCAGCACTTGGGAGGCTGAGGCAGGAGGATCGTTGTGAGTTCGAGACCAGCCTGGGCTACAAAAGTGAGCTCAAAGCCAGCCTGAGCTGCACAGTGAGACCCTGTCTCAAAAAGACAAAAAAAAAAAAAAAAAAAAAGTGAGGGCAAACTTTAAAAACTGTTGAAACCAAGCAGAGAAGCCGCACATCACCTATGGGGTCGCGGTGGGGACTGCCCGTTCAGGGCTCGACCGACTTCTCATTGGGACCATGGGACTCAGATTTGGCGCCGCCTTCTTCAGAGGGTGAAAGGACTGCTACCTG
>PVJA010000460.1:0-60774 GCA_004027025.1 Myocastor coypus
GCAAATGACAGCAGGACCTGGCAAAAGTTTGGGGCTGAGATGTGGAGAAGGGGCTAGAACGCAGGGCACAGGAGACTCTGAGCACTGGACAAAATAGCTGGAACGGGAAGCTGTATCAACAGGAGTATGGGGTCTGCAGAAAGCGAGATGAGGTTGGCTGGAGCAGGACAGAGCATATAGCAGCATCCTTGACCCAGCTGGGAGAGTCTGAGGCTCATTCGGGGGCCAGAGAATAGAACTTCTGGATGGATTCAGGATAGGGGTGAAGGGAAAAACTCTTTTTCTCAAGCAGCTTGGCAGAAGTCCATCCTTGCCACCAACATAATCACAGTGGTTCCTACTACTGTAAAACATGGCTGCCTCCCGAGCCTGGGTATAAAAGTTCCTGTGATCCTGGCATCCTGAAGTTCAGGCTGAGGAGGATCACAGGTATGAGCTCAACCTGGGCAGTATAGCAATTGAATAAGACCTTATCTCACAGTTTTAAAAAAGGAGGTTTGGGGCCTTAGCCCCTAGGCCCTAGGTTCGATCTCCAGGACCACCACCACCACCAGAGAAAACCAAAACACTTGACCTGCAGGTCCAGGACTGGCAGGTGCAGTGCTGTTTGGGGGCCTGGCTTCCTCTGGTCCCAGCGCTCTGGGCTCTGGGGGTACAGTGCTGGCTCCCCTCAGCAGTCTGCCCAGCAGGGAGCAGAGTTGAAGGTGGGCCCCTCCTCTCTGGGACTTGGGGCTGCCCAGCTCTGAGCTCTCTCTGCCTTCAATGCTCACTTCTTCTGGTCCCAGGAAGCAGAGAGGTGAGAAGGACCGCAGACTGCATTTCCCAGGAGTCCTATGGACAATAGAGCCCGAGGTGCCTGAGCAGGTGGCTTCCCACCAGTTGGGGGCAGCAGAGGGCAGCGAGTGCACTCCTGGGTGGCCGCTCTCAGGGAGAGTCCACATGTGAGGATGTGTGCTCCCAGGGCCACAGCCAGACCTGCTGCGGAGCTCACTGAGTCTCGGGGCCTGCTGCTTGGGGTTGGCACAGCACCTCAGGGAGCATCTGGTCAGCTGGTGATAGCGGGGCTGGCATGGCCGCTGAGCTGGCTCGGCAGGATTGATCAGAGAGCTAGAACTCTGAAAGGGGACCCTCCTCAATGACACTGGAGGGGACAACTTCTTCCTTTGGGAGGAGGATCAGAGGCTGAGGTGGGCAGTGTGGGCTGGCAGGAAGGTTGCTGCCCTGTGGCCGCCAGGCTAGGGCCGGTGGGCTCTTGGTCCCTGTTATCCTATCTTGCTTTCCAGACGCCTGGGCAGGAAGCGAGGCGGTTGTCTCAGGAGAGGAGGGATGGTGCCCAGGGCCTGATGGTGCTCCGATCCTGCCGACCTGGCTCCCGTCCCAGCACCGCTTCTGCTGTCTGCACTGTGGGGGAATCTTCTAGCCTGTGTCATGCAGACCCCTGGGCCAGGCCCCGGCTGGGCTGCCTCGGGTGTCTTCTCACTGTGCCCACGCCACCCTAGAGGCAGGTCACGGGTGTCACACTTCACAGAGGTGTCAGGAGCAGGGTAGACGGGGAGTACGGGCTTGGCTGAGCGTCACTTGGTTCTGGGCATGGAGGCTGAGGCCCTTGCAGGGACCGGCCACCACCATACACAGCCCCAGTTTTATCATTGTGTCCTGTTTAGGGGCGAAGATGCTGAGTGCCAGAGAGGGTGGGTGCCTCTTGCCTCTCCGCCGTACTTTGTCTGGGCCTGCTTCCTGTAGGCCTGGTCGCTTGGGGTCAGAGGCAGAGCTGAGCTCCTCTTTGCCCTGTGGCCCTGCAGCCCCCCTGCAAGGGACCAAGAGCACCCCTGGATATGGGGTACAAGGTACAGATGTCTTCTTTTCCTCACCTTCTCCCACTGTGAAAATAAAGCAATCAGGTGGCATTTGGATTGGATGGCAGACAGAATTCTATTTGAGTTCTTGGGTGGGAATTATTGTTTCCAAAGCCAGGAAGCCCTCTGTGGAGGTGGCGGCAGTGACATCTGTTTCCTTCACAAGTCTTCACGTTGGGATGAGTAACTTTTCCTGTGGAACTGCTTAAAGAACATCTAAAACGAGCCATGATTGTAACTCCCCTGCCCCAGCGCCTTGCATGGCACAGCCTCCATTCCTTGGGACAGGCTGGTTCTTCCACCCACAATTCCTCACTGCTTCTCGGCTTCAGAGCACCCTGATGGCCACCCAGACTCCCTCCCTGGAGCAGCCCCATGTGCATGTGCATGCAGGGCACCCCTCCCTGCACCCCAGAGCACCCCACCAGCACAGTCTCTCCAGGACGCTGTCACTGAGCAGGGCAGCGCGTGGCTGTCTCTCCCACCAGCTGGCGGTGACCTTCTCAAGGGCAGGGCCTGTGTCCAGTCTGCCTGAGCCCTGAGGATGGGTTGCACAGCCTTGCCTGTGTCAGGCACATCATGGTGGGGCAGATGGAGTGAAGGTGTGAGAGAGGATGCAAACAGTCAATGCATTAAGTGACGGGAGCACCGTAAGCTGCAAGAGGTGGCAGTGACCTCCCTGCTCCTGACAGCCCGGGATGCGTCTGAGGCCAGAGCAACTACTGCCCTGGAAATAGAGGTTGGGACAGGTTGCCCAGCCTGTCCCAGAGCCCCAGGAGGACACTACCCTTGCCTGACAGTGATCCCAACCCAGCAGTTCCTCAGAGCTCCTGAGGCCAGACACTTAGGTGAGCCTGGCCTGCAGGCACTGGATGCTTCCTGAGGGAGAAAGGCCCAGGGAGTCCTCTTTCAGGGTATATTTTGAGTCCTCAATGAAAAAATTGGGGTAAAAACTGATTTTATTTTTATTTACTTTATTTATTTATTTTTGTGGGACTGCAGTTCCAACTCATGACCTTGTACTTGCCAGGCAGGCACTTGTGCCACAGAGCTATCTCCTTGGTCCTAACTTTATTTTTAAGATTTTATTTATTTTAATTAAATTGATTGGTACAACCTAGCTATATACAAGGATCACATTCCTCATAGGGAATTCATACCTGTATGTGATATACCTAGGGGTGTGTGTGTGTGTGTGTGTGTGTGTGATTTGGAACAGCACTGGTCACTCACCAAGGTAGAATTCTGGGGCTGCCTCCACCACTCCTCCTCCCACTCAGATTTACTGATCCTCAAGCCAGAGGCTCTCTGGGGTCCCCTGGTAGCCTGGTGGCTCTTGTCAGAGAGAACTGACTTCCCTGCCTTGCTGCCCTAGGGCATCAGACCCAACACCTACCATTACCACTCCCCCTCCGGGCAGGCTGTTGTCCCTAGAAGGTCCCTATCATTTGTTCTCCCCAGCAGTGAAGTCATTGGGGAGGCCAGCTCAAGCTGGAAAGGATTGCACGGTCAGCTAGATCAATCCACTCATTGTTCAGCTGGGAGCACTGAGTCACGGAGAGGCTGAGCTACTTGGCTCACACTTCACAGTCAGGCAGAGAAATCGGGTAAGAGCTAAGGCTCCCTGACTGGGCCAGGCTCTGCCCCTTCCTGATTCCAAGTTGCTTGTCCTTTCTGGGCCTCTCCGCACTCCCACCCACACACTGGGCTCAAAAAACTAAACAAGGTAAGTCGCCAAACTGTCTAGCGTGCTTCATGAATACTGTAGCTGACTCTTACCAGGGTGTGGCAGTGGCCCTCACTGTTAGAGCGCTGGATGTTGATCCCAGCATCCTTGGCCCTGAGTGGTGTTTTCGGGCCACACTGCCCATGGCCTCTTCACTCTCACACAGGGCACAGAACGGGGTAAGAAGGCCTGGGGCCGGTGGGTCACCCAGAAGCAGTATCTGGTGATGAGACTTTAGCCACAGGGTGGTGGTGGTGGGGACACAGGGAGAAGAGAAAGGTGAGGTAGTGTTCCGTGCTAAAGAGCTAAGGTGTGTGTCCCAGACCTTTGGGACTGGCTTGTGCTAAGGGCCAGTGTTCCTGGCCAGAGGACTTATGGGCTGTTGAGACTCTCTCTGGCTTCCCTGGGGCTGTCACATGTCTAGCTGGCACCTCAGGAATTAATTTCTGATTTCTATGCATTGTTATCTGCTCAGGCCTGGGCACTGGCAAATACCAGGGGGTACTTTCCTACTTTAATCTCACTCTGTTTGTGACCAGGTTCCTTCCTCCAGACCCAGCGGAGTCTGTGGTGGTGGTGGTGGTGTGTGACCTGTGGGGCCAATGGCCTTGTGATAACTCCAGGGACCTTATGAGCCAGCCCACTGCTATCCTAACCCCAGCCCTTGGCCTGTGCTGGGAATCCACCTGGATCGGCTCACATAGCTGTCCTGACCCTGCTTCTCTTGGCAAGCTCACGGGCTGTCTCGCCTTGGGTGTTGCTAAAATGCCTTCTCCAGCAAGCCCACCTAGGTTGCTCCTAAGTGAAATCCTTTAAAAGTCCTCCCAGAGCACTTTCTCCTTTTTCCATCAGAAATATTTACTCATTGATTCAGAAAACACTTAAGGAACATCTGCCAGAATGCTGTGACCCCTGCTGTGGGGCTTTATGGTCCAGTGAGGTGGGAGGCCTTAAACAGATTCCTTTAACATTACAGATGCAAGACGTCTGTAGAGAGACTTCCATGGTCTGAGAGTATCAGCCCCAGCCTAGTAGGAGAGATTTGCAGGGTACAAAGGGGACATCTGTTCCTGGGCCCCCCCTGGCTGGTGGCTGCTTTGGTCTCTGGTTTGCACTCAGGATGCATCACTTCCCAGCAGTCACACATATGGCCCCAGGAGGCTTCAGGGGACACCTGCATGTAAACCCTCTGCTCTCCTGCCTCTGTGGAAGGAAGGAGAACAGAGAGTTGCCTTTCATCTGAGGATTCCAGGGTTCAAGGTGCTCTTGGATCTGAGAAGTGTGCCAGATGGAGGGACCTCAGGAGTGCGGATGGGCAGGAGGAGATAGGCAGGCACAGCTCTGGCCGTGACCCCATAAGCCACATATCCGGAGATCGCTAAAGGTGAGCTTTCAGGGTATGAGACATGCAGTGTCCTCAAAAACTGCCCTGAAGGCAGGCCTGCATGCAGGGGGTTAGGAGCAGCGTTGCTTTGGACCCTTGCTCTGAGCTCCCAGCAACTTGCACTTCTAGGGTACTTTCCCTTCCTGCACTCAGGTGACTGCTTTGTGTGTCAGTGTCACTCATGGGCACCCTCTAACAGTTAGCTGCTTATGAGGGTGAGTCAGTGAGCCTGTTTGAGTGTATTTGTTAATTTATAGGTGTGTGTGTATATGTGCATATGTGTGTGTTGTGTGTATGTGTGTTCACCTGTGTTGATTGATTGCACGTGTGTTGGCGTGTGATCTGTGGGTGTGGCAGACGGAGATGGGAGGCACAGGATACATGCAGGTGCCTTTGTGGGGGTGCTCTTGCTGGGTGGATTTGCATCGATATCTGTCCTTGAATATGTGTTCCTGGCCCTCTGTGTAGGTGTGGCTGGCCTTTCCTTCTTTCTTTCTCTCTCTCTCTCTCTCTTTTCTTTCTTTCTATGTATTTGGTACAGGGTCTCACTACATAGCTCAGACTCATAGTGATTTCCCTGTTTTCAGCCTCCCCAGGGCTGGGATTACAGGTGCGCACCAACACGACAGGTCTTCGTGGCTGGCGCTGCATGTGGTGTGTCTTAGTCACTTTTTACTTGTTGCTGAGACAAATACCTGACACTCAAAATGAAGGAAGGAAAGGTTTATTTAGCTCACAGTTCATGGAGGTTTCAGTTCATATTCGGCTGGCCCAAGGCTGAGTGGAACAGGGCAGAGAGCATCCAGTTCATGACGGTGGAACAGCAACAAAAATGGTGGCAGAAGTAGCCAACCAAACAGGGCAGCAGAGAGCAACAGCTGCAGCTTTAGTCTGTCCGTCACTCTTTATATTACATTCAGGCTCTCCGCCTTAGGATATCCACCCTAGACCCCACCCATAGTCTCAGCCTTACTCAGACCGACAATCCCATCAGTACTAAAACACAATCCCAGGGATCATGAATCAAGTCTCAATCTATAGAAGCCACGCCCCATGATTGCATGAGGCTTTGGGGAGACAACCAGACATAAACCATAACATGGTGCCAGAGATTGAACCCCAGTCCTGTGCTTGTCTAAGCAGGTGCTTAGTCCACTGAGCTATCTTGCGGGCCCTAGGTGGGGCTTTCTCTGTAGTCTTTGAAGCCGTGTGGCCCTTGAGTGTCGCAGTCCCCTATTGGGCACTCATGTCCCATAAATTGGTTCCCTTTGTGTAATTCCAGGCAGGGGTGGTGGTGGTGGTGGTGTGGGAAGGTTTTTGACATTCCATGGGCAGTGGCATGAATTTGGGAGGGTTTCCACAGGCGTGGTGTGGCCTGCGAGTGGGTGGCCATAAGAAAGGCACCAACTTAATCCTAGCTTAAAATGCCTCCCTGCTTTCACCTGTCATGGTGCCTGACATTCCACTATGGTCGAGTCACTCGTCAGTTGGGGTCCTCTCTGCTGGTGCATACCTCTCCAGGGAGGAGGCCAGGGAAGCGTGACAGCTTGTGGAGGGGGCACCCGAGGAACTGGGAAGGAGGACAAGAGGAATGGTGCATCTGAAGGACCTGGGCAAAGCCAGGAATTCCTGGGGATAGTTAGTGCCAAGCCCATGAGGGCCAGGCAGCCCAGCCCCAGCAGCTGTTCTAACTTTATAGGATCATCACATTGATTCTGGAAGGAGCCTGGCACTCTCCCCGCTCAGCCCCTTGTATTACAGGTGGGAAGACTGAGGCCTGTAATGGGGAAATATGAGTAGCCTAGGAGACTCTTAAAGTACAAGCCCTGGCTACTGATGTCCTGCCACCACTCTGCTTGTTACTGTGGGTCATAGGTGGCTTGTTTGCAGCAGGGGCACCAGCCTGGGTCCTCTGTAAACCTTCCTACCTTTCAGCCTGTGAGCCAGGAGGCAGAGCCCCCAGCCCCCACCTCTTTCTGGTGTCCTGCCTGCCTCCCTGTGCACCCAGCATCTGTCCTCTGAGAGGTGGCACTATCTGGATGGGATCTTCCCCTCCCTTTCCTGTCAGGAGATGTGCTCTTGGCATTTGGACAAAGTTCCAGAAAGATACTAAGAGAAACATCCATCAAAACATCGTCCCTCCTTAAAGCCTCTGACTTTGGGTGTAGGTTTTGAAACTGACATATCATGAGCTTGGCCCAACCACAGGAGGGCCTGAGGGGTTTTGCCTCCATCCTGAGCCATGTCTCTGGCTCTAGGGTGGGCAGCGGAAAGCCAGAGCAAAGCCATTGCCTGTCCATCTGCAGAAGTCTTGGGTCAGCTTGTTGCAAGGGAAGGAGGTGACAAAGGCCAGCCTGGATAGAAGATGCGCTGCCAAGCAAAGACAGGGGCCGGGGGAAAGGACTTGCCCTGGACTGAGCAGCTGCTATGTGGACGTGCAAGGCACGGGCTCTGGGCTTCTTCCTGAGGGAGAAACAGTGGTCAGGAGATCTGGTGATACCCGGCTCCTGGGAATCCGGGTCAGGGAGCTGTAATGCAAGCCCATGTGTCCCTGAGAGCTGGGGGCAGGTGAGCATAGGCCTGGTCAAGGCTGCCTTCCCCAAGCCCCGTGAGGCAACCCTGCATTCCAGGAGAGTGTCCTCCCCTTCTGCCTGTGGTCCAGGCTGATCTGGGATGTCAGTTTCTTCTATGGGCAGGGTCTCCACCCTTCCCACCCAGGAGCGAGAACCCTGCTGGTTACAATCCCTGCTCTACCGGATATCAGCTCTGTTGCTTTCAGCAAATACTTCAGCTTCCCTGAGCCTCTGTTTCCCATCTTGGAAACCCCAAACATTCTGAGTTCTGAAACCTGTGTCCTCCCAGGGACTCCTCTAATGACAGGCCGTGGCCTTGTGGGGTGGGAGGTGTTCAGTGAGTTACCAGGGACATAGAGGCGCGACAGAATAGGAGCTCCATAACTGGTCATTTATCATCATCCTCTTCACTCGGAATTGACTAAAATGAGTGAAGGAGGAAATCATGTGTCTGGATTCTGAATGGCTTCTGGGAGTGACTGGAGAACCTCCCCGGGAGATCAGGGTGGTGGGGTGGTAGTCACAACTGGGGTCAGGCACTGCTGGAGGACTTAGCTCCTTCCAGCCAGAGACCCTGCCCTGCTGTCTCCTGTGCTTTCGTCAGTGATACAGAAGGAGCCCAGGGGGCCCATGAGCTAACTGAGAGGATGGTGATGGGCTGCTGGGGTGGAGGCACAGGCTGCACAGCTGCCTATACTCAGGCATCAGGGAATGGCCTTGTGGGAAAGCCCCGGGGCCTTAGCTGAGCCTAGGGCAGGGACACAGCTGCCTGACAAGTACAGGTGCACACAGCTGTGTTAATGGAGGCAGAGGACTCCATATGGGGAGGAGGCAGGCTCCGTCCCAGTGGACTGGGGAGGCTGCCCGCTGTGCTTTAGACATCAGTGCCTGCTCCCTGCTTGAAAGCCGAGGCCTCTCCCGAATAGCCCTGCCTGCCCCTGCACTGTGCACACGGGGTGTCTCTGTGAGGAGGCTTTAGATGCAAGTGCCAGTTGAAAGAGTTCAAAACTTCCCAGCTGGGTGTCGCTCTGCAGAAAGGTGGTTGTCCTGGAGCCAACCACCGTCAGTAATCATGATAAGAAAGCGAGCGACTCCTGGGTGTCGTTTTGTCTTTCCCATCATTCTGTAAAATAGGTGTCACTGTTAGCTTGTTTCACAGGTAGGGATACTGAGGCTCAGAGAAGTCCAGTAAGTTTTCCACAGGTCACCTGAATTAAGATTTGAAACTTGGTGCTGTGGAAAAGCTTGAGCTGCCCCAGGTTGGGCTTCTTGGAGAAGGTGGGATAAAATTGGGCCCTGGCAGGGTAGTTAAGAGATTCGAGAGTGTGCGCTACGGAAAGGAAGGGAGTGATTGTAGAAACCATGTCTGACCCTCACAGATGAGCTGGGCCCAACATATGTTATTGCAAAGAATGTTTTTAACAAGCCTGGGCATTTGTATGGGAATTGGATGTGAGAAGAACATTTGGCTTTTGTTGAGCACTTCACAGAGAGGTGAGGGACCTTGCCTGTTTTCTCTCAGCTAGGGGTCTGTGCAGCCAGTTTGATTCTTGCATGCCAGCCTGCAGCTTTGGGTCCTCAGCAGGCTCTACTGTAGCCCAGAAAGTGGGCATTCAGAGCTCTGTTTTACTGAAGGAAAGGATGTGATTTGCCCCCTGGCCCTCCATCAAAAGTTGAGATAGATCTTCGTTTTTCCAGCCATGCTGGGAAGGGACCCAAAGGTCTCATGCACGGCAGGCAAGCCCTGTACTACTGAGCAGTATTCCCACCCTCTGCCTTGGATTTTGGATTAAGACTTGTAGACTTAAAGACCCGTTAGTCCCCTATTTCTGAGTTTGGAGCTCCAGCTGCTCCCCAAAAATGGACAGGTGAAAAAGGCTCAACTTCTTTCACCCAAAGCTGACTGAGAAGCTTCCCTGGGCCTTCCAGCCCCTGAAGGAGAGTCAGCAAGCTGTGAGGCTGGGCATTACAATGGGCCGCAGACTGAGGTCCTCGATTAACCATGCTAAACCCTTGGGAAAGACCTTATCTCTCTTTGGAGCCTTAGCAGTGCAGCCTTTCAGATAGAAGTCGCCATCCAGGATGATGATTGTGTGTCATATACAAGGCCCCTTAAGGAGCAAAAGACTTCTAGGTAAGTGTGTGTTGGGTCAACATGAACCATTCCCCATTCCTTAAAAAATGGTTCTCCCCCCTGATCTGAGCTCCCGAGCTTCTTGGCAATATATACATCACTTATCTCATGGAGTGCATGGCTGTGATGGTTACTGAGGCTGGTGCATGCCAGACTCTCAGTGAGGCAAATGAGTGAATGGGAGAGAGGGCATTAAGCCCTGAGTTAATTGCTGGTTTGGGTGGGTGGGTGGGGGTGCTACTCATAGTAGGTTTCAAGTAAAAGGTGGCTGTCAAAGGAGCATTAAAGGTTTAAGCCTTGGGGGCAAGAGTGCACAAGAGAAAGTGGCTCTTGTCCCACCTATCCCCCTAGAGGGGAGAGAACTTTTTATTTCAAAACTTAGAAACAGGATCAAGCTGTCTATTGGTGCAGAACAAGCTCTATAAACTGTAAAACGTGCTTCATGGGTCTTTATATTAGAGTGTCAAAATTGTGCAATCTTCATCAGTGTAGAAAATAAAAGCCAAGAAAAAGTACCAAGCCTGTTACGGAAACTCGGTTGACATTAACAGCCTCGAGAAAACCCATGCAGGTCAGCCAGGTGTGGCTGAGGTTGGAGAGGCCAGAGTTGCTACTGGTGCAGATCCTTGCCTGCGTGCTGTCATGCAGGGTCTGGTGCTCCCCTGGACTGCACTGCCTTGATGTGTCATTCTTCTGGATTAGGGTTACCTCTAATACCAAGAGCTATTCGTTGAGCCACAGCTGATTTGAATATCTCACATACCTAAGTGTACAGTGCCGGGTGCAGAGATCAGGTGCACTTGGACTGTGCTACCTGGGAAGGGCTTGGGTGAGATAGCATGTGGGCCCTGGATGTGCAGACTGCTGACAGGTTCCGATAGGTCTTCTATGGGTGTGAGAAGTTGAGGAGGAGGAGGAGAACAAAGCGAAGAGAAAAAGACAGCAAAGGGAGAGCTTAAAGAGGGTGAGCAAAGAGGTGGTGTCCTGCAGGAAGAGCTCAGGCACTAGGCAGCCCTGGGTAAGTCACTTTACCTCTCTGAGCAAGGCTTCTTTGTTTGCAATACTGTTCTTCTGTCCTTTTCTGCTTGGGCAGATTGCATGAGATACTACTTACAGTATACACTGCCTGTGTTTGATCGTATCATATCTAGGGTGCTAGGTCACAGAGGGGAACAGATCTAACACAGGGAATGGTCAAACACAGATGTCTACCCTCCCCCAGCACCTAGGGAGGGCTGACAAGCCTGCCTTTTACTGAGTGATGGATGAGATGTACTCTCCAGATTAGGTACAACGCTAACTTTAAATTACTATTCCATTTGCTTTTGTGGTTGGATGGCCTAGAACTGAGGCACAGGTGGGTGCATCCCAAAATTCCTCCCTTAGAGTCCTCAGCTTTCCCCTCCCCGCCAGCAGTGGGCAGGACCAGGCTGCGCCCTGCAGAGCCCTCCTACCTGCTGACCCCATCATCTGTAATGGAGCGAGCACCTTGAAGACTGCGCGTGTGAACTCCTTCTCTTCCTGCTTTTGTATTAGTTTTGAAGCTCTCAGGTGGGGGCCGTGGAGCTTTAACCTCGGAGTCCACTGCAGCCTGGTAAATGGGTGCATGGCCTGAATGGGGCGGCCAAATCCTGATGGGGATACTTGGGAAGCGCTTCAGACTCTCAGGTTTTTCCCTGAAAAACTGGGCATTAGGGATCCCGTTCCTAAGGTGGTTGTCCTTGCTGGGGTACAATGGCTTCAGGCTGCCCCCTCCCGGTTAGAGATCTATGTGGTCACAGTACTGCTAGGTGCTAGTCAGTGGAGCCCTCAGAGGACCACGTGCTCGCTCTTCAAGCAACCACAGGCTGGGAGCGACGATCTCGCAGGTGGGGAAAGGCGTGGTGTCCTTCCTCAACAGGACAGGAGGGGAGTTGTGGTGCTCCCAGGCGCGTGGAAGAAGGGCAGGAGGTGAGGGGCAGTTGGCCATTCAGGGCCCCCAGGGTTCCGCCCCTCCACAGTCCCGCCCCTAGTCCCCGCCCCGCTAGCCCTGGCGCCCGGGGGTCGGGCGGCTTCGGCCGCGGTCGGAGTCGCTCGGCTCGGCTCGGCGTCGCCACGGTAACAGCGGCTTAGGGGGCGGGGGCGACGTGGCGGGCTGGGCCGGCTGGCGGGCGGCGCGGGGTGGGCTGGGCCGCGCTGCGCGGGCCGGGCCGTCGGCGCTCGGTCGGCGGGCGGGCGGCGGCGCGGGCCGCGAAGTGCAAGGGCCGAGCCCGGCCCGCCCTCGGCCGAGCGGCCGCCCAGCGAAGGTGCGGGACCCGCGCGGGTCCCGGCCCGCTGCCGCCACCGCGCTAACCCCGCCTCCCTTTCCCCCTCTTGTCGCCCCGCGCGCAGGGCTTCCTCAGCCGCCGCCTCAAGGGCTCCATCAAGCGCACCAAGAGCCAGCCCAAGCTGGACCGCAACCACAGCTTCCGCCACATCCTGCCGGGGTTCCGGAGCGCCGCCGCCGCCGCCGCCGCCACCTCCGCCGCGGACAATGAGAGGTGAGCCTGCCGCCCGGCCGGCCTCCCCGCGCGCCGCCCGGGATGTGCCCCGAGGGCGCGGGGACAAAGCCCGAGCCGGGCAGGGGTTGCGCCGCCGGGGGTACCCCGCGCCGCCCTTCGGGAACTTGTGGGGCGCCCCGGACCGAGGGGCCGGAGGAGGACCCTGCCCGCTCCCAGCAGGATGAGGTGAAGAGCGTTTGCCCAAGGCCCGGGGCGAGGCCGGGCACGAAGTAACCTCGCCGAGAAGTCCTGCCTCGCCTGGCCGAGGTGGGCATTGTTTCTCTGCCGTGTGGCGCCTGGAGCTGGGGAGGGAACTGGTCCCTCCACCCCTGGGATCCATCCCCTGGCCTGGGGAGCCCCTGGGTGCCCGATACAAAAGGCATTTCTGGCCAGATTTGGCTGAGACCCGGCGGTGCCTGTGGTGAGGTAAAGGGCGAACATCTGGAGGGGAGGAGCAGGAGGCTGGGCCGATTAGGGGGCACATCTGCTCTAAGTAGGGCACGTGCTCCACTGAGGGCTGGGGCAAACAGAGCGGGCAGTGCCCAGGCCCCGAGTTCAGGGACATCGTCTCAGACTGGTTAGAAGGGCCTTTTCTTTTTCCCTCCCTCACCTCACTACTCCCAGGGGTGTCTCCTGCACCCTGTTTCCTGCTCACAGGCAAGCTTGGAGCAGGTGTGGAAATTCCAACGGGGAGGTGCCTTGTGGGGCAGAGTAGGAGAGGGAGGGCTGTTTCTGCCTGGTGGGGAGTCGTGGGCAATCGAGTCGGCTTCAGTTCCCAAGGGCAAGACATTCTGTCAGGGCAGGGGGACACTGAGTGTACATATTCTCTGGGAGGATGCCAGCCACAGGCACCTATCCACTTAGGCTCAGGCACAGTGATGGATTCCTGTGCCGGTTAGAACGCATCCCTTCCCGGCTGATGGAGGTGAAAGAACGGGCAGGCACCAAGGAGCCTTTTCAGCATTCAGTCCCAGCATCTCAGGCTGCTGGCATCTGCCTTCACAGGGCTGTGTCCGTGTGTACAATTGGCGAGTTGGCACTCCCTGTAGAGAAGGCATAGGTAGAATGAAAATGTCTGTTCCTTCCTCCTTGGTTCCAGCAGGTAAAGGAGTACAACTTGTAGCCTAACTCCTGTCCGAGGCTTCGTGGCTATTTAACTGACACCCCCCAGGCATCTTTGCTGGAGAGTACCCCTCCCACATCCCAGCAGAATTGCTGGACCTTTCATTTCCATCCGCCTGGAGCTGCTCTCTCCAGTGCATCCTCACCGCTGGCTGCAGCTGGCAACCCAGCCCAGCCCAGCGGGAGGCAGGACCCTCAGCCTTTCTCTGATGACCATGGTGTCCCTGGGGACCAGGCGTGCCCTGGCAGGAAGATGCAGCCAAGCCAGAGCTCAGTGCTGGGTGCAGCCACTGCGTCTTTGAAAATCTCGCTTCCCATCTTTGTTATTGTCTGGGCGGCAGGCCACCCAGTTTGCTGCCTTCCTCCCTCCGCACGGCCCCCACCTTCGGCTCTGCCCCAGGAACATGCCCTTCTCTGCTCTTTCCTTGGCAGGGGTCAGGACCCTCTGCACCCGCATGCGGGGGCTTGTGTACGTAACCTGTTTTGTGTGCATGTGGTGGTTGTCCGGGAGCAGGAGAGACAGCAAGCTGTCCGGCCTCTGAGTATGTCTGCCCTCCCGGGAGAAGGCAGCGTGCATGTTATGTTTACCTCTCTCCAGTGGGGAGCCAGCATCAGAAGCCTGCTAGCAAAGACAGCAAGCAGCGGGCAAGAGCCCGGCAAGCGCTTGGCTGGCAACCCTGTTTGAGGGTCGGGACACAGCCAAGATGACCTCTTGTAGGACCAGCCCAGCCTGGTCTCAGGTCAGCCTTGCTACATGATGAGGGGGCGCAGAGTGGGGGTTGGGAGTGAACTATAAGGCTGTTTCTGGAATGGTGGCGGTTGGAGTTAAATGTCATTGGCAATGGTGTGGAGTTGTCTTTTAATTTTCTATAAACAAAATCTGGCTGGGTGGCTTCTCTGACTCAGGAAGAGAGCCCAGATTTCCTGTGGACAGGCAGACAGACTAGGTTTGAAATCTTTCTATCCAGCCTTGGACCCAAAATAGGCTTTGCCAGGACTGAGGGCTCCTGAATTGTTGCTTTTGCTTAGGAATAGCTTTGCCAGCTGCTGCTGGAATGGGTGGACAGGAATTTCTCTGGGGCAGTCCCTGGAGTCATCCTATGTGGAGTACAGTGAGAAAACGAGCTAGGATGACTGCCTTCCCCACCTGAACTCGTGGTCAAACCTGGGTGAGTAGAGAGGAGCTTCTTCTCTCTCTGGGGTGGGTGCTTGTGCTGTTGGAGGTTAGGAGGAGGGGAACCAGCTGCCTGTGGCTTGGTTTAGCGGAAAAGAGGGATTGAATGCTCGCTGTACGGACCCCCTGCTGGCTGCCCTGTTTCTTGCTGGGGTTGGGGTAAGTGCAGAGGTACCAGTTGCAGAGAGTGGATGGGGTCAGGCATGAAAAGGAAGGTGGGCGCTTCTAGGGTGGCCCATGTGAACCCTGGTCCTGGTGGCTCTCCCGTGTGGATGAAGAGTTCATGGCATTCTGGGGTGGCCACTGGAGTCTGACTTTGGGTCAATCTGTGTAGTTTATATGCCTGCTGAAAAGGCATTGTTGCATGCCGTTTGTATGTACTGCAAATTGCCGTGTTCGGGAGGTTCTGTTCTGTGCTTGAATTCTCTCATCTGGAGATTGGAAACCAGTTGGTTCTGTGCCAGGATCTTCCAGCACTCCGGGAGAAGAAACCTCAGGTGGGGTCTCTGCTGTCCGGTTGTGAGGCTGGGGGCAGGCAGCTGGCACTTGGTGGACTCAGGCCTTTACATTTATTCTCCAGAAAATGGCTTTGGGGGAAGTTCCCAGCTGGTCTCCACAATCCCTAGGCCACTTAGACGCTTATCTCTCCTCTGGAGGCTTTGGCAATAAGCACCAAGGACAGGTAATCATTTCTCCTGGATCGCACAAATGAATGCTGCTCAGAGAGCCTTGCAGGTGAAAGGTGTGCTGGCAAAGGCATTTTCGCTTTGCAGGCTGAAATGTTGCCGCTTCATTTACAGGGCTGTTTTAATGTTGGTAAAAGCGAGACAGGATGTGGCGATTGTGCCTTCCCAGAAGATGATTTCCAAGTCATTCATTTATTACTCTTTCCGAGGAGCTAGGAAGGTCAGCTGACAATATTATGCTTTCCTCATCTCTTTTTATTTTTTCTTCTATGACTGCTTCTAGGTGATGGTGCTCCTGGCCTCCACATGTGCTGAGAGTGTGTCCCCTCCAGCTGTCTATTAGTCTCTGACCCATGCTTTGGCATTGTCCCTCTTTCCGTTCTTGATGCTTGCCTTGGTGTAAGGCTTAGCTTATCAAAGTGGGCAGCCAGGCATGGGTGGGTCAGGCCTGTTACCCATTCCAGGGACATGTCCCTGGAGATATAGATGTGCAAGCCACTAATGCTGGGATTCTAGGGCGTGTGGGACTCGGGAAGGGGGAGGTACTTGGGAGGTGGGGTAGGGGGCTTCCAAAGCCCTCAGGTAGGCCTGAGGAGGGAGGAATCCAGTCCTTCTCTTGGGGTAAGGAATAAGGGGAGAGGAAGGGATAGGGAAAGTGAAGGTAGAACCTGTTTTCCTAATTTGGTCACAGAGGAGAGATTCAAGAGGGGCTGGGTACCCAGGTCTGGATTCGTGCCCTCTTGTCCTTCCTACTCTAGAAAGGGAAGGTGTGATCCTTTTCTGCCTTCCCATGGGACTGATCTGTGAAGCATGGTGAAGGCGAGATAATAGTGCTGTTCAGGAAGTCATCAGAAGTAATAGGGGTGTGTGATACCTTTGAAGGGAGGTACTGACGGGGCAAGTCATTTAAGCTTTCTGAGCCTCTGTTTGCCCATCTGCAAAATGGGAATAACAGTAATGTTATTGGATACAATTAATGTACTAATGTGTTCAGTATGTTAATTGAAAGCATCTATCCTCTTCAGTGCTGTTTTCTTAGAATTTTTTTTAATGAATTAATTTATTATTATTATTATTTTCCTTGTTTCAGAACTTTTGTTTGTTTGCTCATTTATTTTTCTGGATGGCTCAGCCCGCCCTCAGGGCAGGGCTGGCACAGCATGTGGTGCCGGGGGTCGAACCGCGGTCCCTGCAGCCTCCCAAGCTTTCCCAAGCAGGTGCTTTAGACCACTGAGCCATCCTGCCTGTCCCTGTTTTCATAGAATTTAATGTTGGGCCTTACACATTTCTTAAATGTTTTCTAAAGTTTTATTAAAAAATAAGATGCGAAAGAACAGTCTAACACATAGTAGAGTTTCAGTAAATTCAATTTAATATTGTTCATGATTAATTACTTCATCTTATAATGTAGGAATGACAGCAAGCAATCATGTAGTACCACTCTAAAGCTTAAGAGCAATAGTATCTGGGAAATTGAGGTAGGAGAAAAAGTAAGTTTGAGTTGCCTCAGCTGAGCAATTTATTTAGCAAGACCCTGTCTCAAAATAAGAAACAGAGAGAAGGCTGGGAGTATAGCATAGTGAAAAGTCTCCAGACTCCGCGGTTCTACCTAAAAATAAAAAGCAGTAATAGATGCATGGTATGGTGAATTAAACTATAAACATCACTGTTAACTTTGAACAGAAGACCTAATAGTGGGCTGGGGAGATAGCTCGATAGTCTAAGTGCCTGCCTGGCAAGTGCAAGGACCTGGGTTCAGTCCCTGATACCACTTGCTGTGCTGGTCCCGCGCTGTGCTGGCTGCCAAAACCAGGTGTGGTAGTGCACGTCTATAATGCTAGCTCTGTGGAGGCCGAGACAGGAGGATCACTACTAGTCTGAGCTGTGCAGTGAGACCCGGTGCCAAAGAAATAATAGCAGAGTTACCCCTGTTCCAGTCTACACTTAGGAAAGAAAATCTTTTTATGTTTTAAAGAACGGTTTCAAAAGTTCATTGTTTCGTCCTACTTTTGGGTCATCTTTGCTTTTAGTCATCAGGCATTTAAGTTAATCAAGGATTAACATCCAGGTAAATCAAATTAACATCTGGGGATTTTATCTATATTTTTGTGTACATCTAAATTTTTCATAGGTTAAAGTGTTAGAGAAGCCTTCAATCAAAGAATATAGACTTTCAGGTTTTTGATAATAATGCTAATTATGGGGGAGGGGAGATAGCTGGGGGGGGGGGTCCTAAGTGCCTGCCTGGCAGATGCATAGACCCGAGTTCAGTTCCTGGCACCACATGCCATGCTGGCCTTAGAACCCCTGCTGCACTGTGCCTCTGAAGCCAGACATGGTGATGCATGTCTGTAATGAATGAGTCTGAGCTGCGTAGTGAGATCCTGTATTGAATTAAAAAAAAAAAAAAAAGTTCATTGTTAAAAGTTTAAGAGCAGTGTAAGTGCAGAGGTACCAGTTGGACCTTTCATTTCCATCTGCCATTGGAGTCTATACCTCCAATGATTTTTGAGAGTACCTGTTTTCTTATATTCTTCAAAACATTGAATGTCAGGTTGGGGATATAGTTCAACAGCATAAGTGCCTGCCTGGCAAGCACAAGGACCGGAGTTTGATCCCTGATACCAAAAAAAAGAAAAAAAGGAATGTCACATTACTAAGCCAGTCTTGGTCATCTGGATGGGCAGAAGAATGGCATTTTTTTTGTTATTTGCATGTTAGGGATTGAATATTGCTTTCCTGAGGTTAATGACCTGTGGTGCTGAAGCATCTGGGGCTTGTTTCTTCCTGCCCTTTGCCTACTGAACATTCCAACAAGCCTGTCACAGCCCTTCTGTTTGCCTGGCTGGGCCTTCCTCAGAGCTGAGAGATCCCGTGTAGGTGGGATCCTACACATTAACCACAGGTTAGCCTGGTCTCTGCCCTCCTAGAGATGGGACAAGAATTGACTGACTACCTGCAGGGCGGGGTTACCTAGCTTTCCTCTCCCTTCCATAAGGGAATTAGCTCTTTGATCTTTGGGCGCTAGGCAGAGCCCAGTTTTTAATCCCATAGTTGTCATAGGGAAGCTTTGCATAGTGCCTTCAGAGGTCATAGGGTAGGTACACAGTGAAAGGGTCATTAGATCCAGGGACACTGAAGCGTGTAGTCAAGGGCATGGACGTGCCTTTGAGATTCATTACTCCTTCCATCGAGGCCAGGCCACGCGTCCCAATTCCCTCCAAACCACAGCATTTTGCCTGGAGCCCCTAGGTGCCTCTGGGGGCAGGGGACCAGAGCCACACAGATGAGCACAGGGTTCTTTTCTTTTCCTCCTGCTCCTCCTCTTACTCCTCCTCCTCCCTCTTTTTTTTTTTTTTTTTTTGTATTTTAGGGAAGGGTCTAGAGGGTGCTCAGGGTCTCACTACTAGATCTAACTCACAGTGATCCACCTGTTTACAGCCTCCCAAGAGCTGGGATTACAGGCGCATGCCACTATTCCCAATCTCAGTTGCTATCTCAGCATGCCCCAAGGGAAGGGCTGGCACCACAGGCCCAGGGATTGAACCCTGGCCCCTGCTTGCAGGCAGTTTAATCCGCTGAGCTATTTGGCTGGTCCTGAGCACAGGGCTCTGAGCCTCAACACCTAGAGTGGGAGGGGAAGCCACAGAAAATGACCTGGGTGCATAGAAAACCAATTTATTTTTGCTTCCTCCTTTTTATTGCCCTCCTTTTCTATCTGTAGCTCCCTTGTGTACCTTCTAGAGATCTAAGCTGGGCAATATTTTTAGGAATGGTGGAGATTAGCTAGTGAGAATATGATCAGGCCTGGGCTGAGGTTTCAGAAGCAGGAGAAGCCTGTCTTTGAACAAGCGTGTTTATATCTGTGTATATTTTTTGGTATGTTTTGCAAGTATGCACCTGTCCTAGTGAGGTTGTGTATGCGTGTGATATGTAAATGTCCTTATACGTGTCTGTGCACTTTAAATGAGTTGACACATGTAAGGCATTTGCAACACACCAGTGTGATGTCATGTTTGTTGGGCTGTATGAGGTAGCTATTTTTATAGGTGAAATATAGGCAAATGACTCAATCTACAAGCTCGGTAAGCATTCATTACCATTATTATTGTCATTGTATGTTTTATCCTTGTGTATGTGTCTGCCTCTGTGTGTGTGTGTGTGTTTACGCGTGCACATGCATGTGCACTGTTGTACCCATGTGCTCTTCATTTGGACACTTGTACACATTTCCTGTCTGGGCGTATGGACACTCTGAGCTGGCTCATCCCCTGAACAGGTTGCCAGCCTTCTTGGGAGGAACTTCCCAGACAGCAGCCCTTTGCCTCCACTGTCACCTTTAGGTGCTAGGCAGAGCCCAGGTTCTGGTGACAGCCTCAAGGGTACTGTGGGATCACTTCCGTTCTCCCCAAGTAGACTGTTTCTAGGGCTTGTGTCTGAGGATATGCAAATCAACTTTCATGGAATTCCTTTGCAAAATATTTAAATCAGAAAGTTAATAATCACCAAGCTCTAATTAGTGGCTATTTTAGAAGGCCATTGAAGAAAACTGGAGATCATAAGACAACTGAAAAGGCGAGAGAGGAAAAGCCACCCTGTTCTCCATCCAGCTCCGTGACTCCTCCTCAGGGTGGCAGGGCATGCTTAATGTCTTCCCGCCTCTGAGCTGTCAGCCCACTCCATAGGCGGACAGGAAGGCAGCCCATGCTCAAAGACACTCTGGTGGCTCTGGTCTTCAGGCCATCAGTCTGTCCATCTGGGAAGAGAGGGACAGATGCCATCCCAGGCTGGTGTGGGGTGTGTGTGGGCAGGAATAGACAGCTGAGGAGCCTACCTTGGCCTCAGAGCAGCTGGGTGAGAAGCGCTAGGCCTGGCCTGGACCTTCTGGGGTTTTTAAATTATTCCCTCAGGGGATACTTCTGGCTGCCCCAATCAGAGCCTTGGAAGTGGCCCCTGCCAAATCTCCACCAGGGGCCCTGCTGTCTGCTTCCCTCAGAGCCCACGTAGAGCTGTCCTATGTGGAAAGTGAGACCTCGCTTGCATGCCCCTTCTTTGGGCTCTGGTCAGGTCCTGCTATCTGTTCTCTGTGGCTATAGCAAGCTATAATTCCTCTACGCTTCCTTCTCCCAGTTGGCATCCTGCCTGCCACCTACCTCTGCGTACCTGCTAAAGGGTCAGAGGAGGCTGTGGTGATGTGACTGATACTGAAACCCCGCACCCATGCGCCTGGTACCATGACCTCCTGTGTTAGCCTCTGTCCTCCGTGGCATGTGACTGCACACTATGTCTGCACAGGCCATGTCACATGCCTCTCTGCATGCACAAGTAAGAGCCTTCCTTGGCATTTGGAATCACATCTTGTAAAAGCCACCATTTGTGCAGCTGGTGTCCTACCTTTGGCAGGTTAGTAGTAATGTAAGGATCCAAGGGAAGGAAGGGGAGACGGGGCCCCTGCCCTCTGCAAGGGTCCCTAGTACCATGCCTGGGAATTTCTTGGGCATTCTTGGAGAAGAGTAAGGAGTGACCAGAAGGCTAGGGCCTGGTCAGAAGGCCTGAAGGCTCCCAACTCCTGGCGTTGTCCTTTTAGTAGACCACAGCGGGTAACGGTGCCTGGAAATACTCACAGCATATTCTTTATTTTTTTTTTATTTTTTTTTTCTTGTTTCAGAACCTTTATTTGTTTATTCACTCATTTTTATGGCCGGCTCAGCCCACTCCGAGGGCAGGGCTGGCGCAGCATGTGGTGCCGGGGATTGAACCTCGGTCCCTGAAGCCACCCAAGCTTTCCCAAGAAGGCGCTTCAGACCACTGAGCCATCCCGCGGGCCCCTCTCACAGCATATTCTGAGTTGACCAGTGAATAACCGAGAGTGCCCAGGAGTCCTAAGAGGCAAGGCCCTGCTCTTTAGGGCTTCCCACAGAGGCAACCTGTGTTGGCCACTTCCTCCTCCTGCTACCCTTTCCATGACCCCTTCTAGGTCCCTTGACTGCTGTGGGCCAGGCTAGAGCAGAGGGCAGGAGCTGCAGGCCTGGCTCTACTGCCAGTGGAGTGTTAAAAGGGCTGCAGGGCCAAGTTCAGCTCTCCTACTGGCCATTTCCCTGCATGTGACAGACACCCCGCGGTGTGCACTCTCCTGACCTCCCACTCCCCGTGCCAGTGGGCAGTCCCCATGGGGGCGAGGGCCTTCGTCAGCTCCAGCCCCAGAGCTGCTACCCACCCTCCCCAGCTAGTTAACGCCCCCATCTTCTGCTTGCCAGTTGGACCTTTCTTCAACAAGAAGGGCCCTTGTTTACAAGTTTGGCTAGACCGTAAGAGCACACTGGCAGAGATACAGATGATACTGGGGTAGCATGGGTCCTAATTTGATGCGACATGGTCATGGGGAGTTTTCATATGAAGGACAGTGAATTAGTGTAGCGGCTCCCTGTGCCCACTGACTAAGGGGAAGTTAATTTCATGCTCTGTCTTTTTGACATTCATAATCAAAGTGTAGTATTGCAGCTGCAGATTGTTAGCACGTGAAGGATGTGTGTGCCACAACAATTACTGGTCCTGGCTGGGGAGGAGATTGATTAATAGATTGTTCCTGGCCGCACCTCCTCTGCGCCTTATTCCTTTCACGCCTTCGTTCCCTCTTTCCACCCTCCCCAGATTACGCCTGTAAACAGTCTTAGAATAGGTTGTGCCTAAAACTGCACTGCTAGAAGTCCAGGACAGGGAGGGCCTGCAGGGCCAGGAATTGCCCAGGACACTAGACAAGAGTGCAAGTTCTTGGGCCCCACCACAGACACTCCGGATTACTCTTTCTGGATAGGGTAATCCTGCTTTCCCAAAGTTTGTTCTTGTTGCTGAGGGGCAAGAATTGTGTGTCAGCTGTGTACCAGCAGGTTGTGTATTTTTCTTGATTCCTCATAGCAAACAAGTTTTTGTTTCCCATTTCACAGATGTAGGCTGAAACCCGTATGTTAATAGTCCAATCCCATGTGTTAATAGCCCAATCCCATGTGTTAATAGTTCACCCTTTTGGGGAACCCCTGTCCAGCACTCCCTCCCCTGGCTGTGGCCTGTGATCTCTCGCATTTAGCTAGTCATATCCTTAAGGGATGCCCTTTATTTTTTTTATTGTTTTTTTCAAAGAATTTTTAATTTTATTTATTCATTTTTTCTTGTTTCAGAACTTTTGTTTGTTTGTTTATTTATTTTTATGGCCGGCTCAGCCTGCCCTGAGGGCAGGGCTGGTGCAGTGTGTGGTACCGGGGATCGAACCTTGGTCCCTGCAGTCGCCCAAACTTTCCTAAGCAGGCACTTTAGACCACTGAGCCATCCCACCAGGCCCAGTGCCCTTTGTTTTTAAGATTAAGATGCCATGTTAAAAACACCATACACCTCCTCCTCCATGTAGCAGGAGCCCTCTCTGGTCCTTCCCATCAGTACCTTGGGTTTTCCTGGGGTGCTTGGAGCAGGCAGGGAATTGAGACACTTGTCTGAATGTGAGTGTGGGCAGCCCTGGGCCTGGCTCTTCTCTCTTGGCTCCAGTTCCAGCACCTAGCCCACCTGTGCTGTGAAGGGCCACTCTTCTGTGTTACTCCTGGTTATAGGTGCGGAAACTGAGGTTCTGAAGGGGAGGTCATTTACCCAGGGACAAGCAAGTATCAGCAGTGTGATGCAAGGCCTACCCTGTTGACTCAAGGTCCCCAAAACAGGATTAGTCAGTGTCTTAGACCCTGACCAGCTGCCATCCGGTAGGGGTTGTCTTTCAGCATAGCTGGGTGGGGAGCCAGAGTAACTCCCTGTCATGAGACCAGGAACCTGCTAGGGATGTGGACTGAGCATGGGGACCAGGAACCTGGGCTTATGAGGCAGGAACTGGAACTCAAATCCATGGCCACCTCTCAGCCCACCCCCACAACTGCCAGGTGCTGGGGAGTTGATCTACCGGAGCTCGTCTAGGGCTCAGCTTCTCCAGCTGCTTCCCTCTGACCCTCAGAATCCCTGTCTCAAGAAGGCCAAGCTAGAAACTGATGTCCCAGGCCCTGAATTCCTGCAGGGAAAGCAGGCAGGCACAGGACATTGTGTAGTGTCCCTCCTGGGCTTTGGTTCGCTGCCTCCAAGTCCTGCAGCCCCCAGAGCTGCTATAGGATGGAGCCATTGTAGTGGGGCAGGACACAGGTGTCTTTCATCGCGTGGCTTTCCTGGCAGGCTTCTCTTTAAGGCCCACTGCCGTGAGTGGCTGCTGAGGATGGGCTGGGCTCTGTACCCGGTGTGCGTTTCATCACTTCCTCCTCACAGCAGCACTGTGGAGGGCAGGTGCTGTTGCTGCCACATTTTACGGGGGTGGGGGGTGTTCTAGAGACAGAGCATCCTGCCCAGGCCTGCAGCTCCTCAGGGGCAGAGCTGGGGTCGGAACCCAGGCAGACTGGCTCTGTTCTGCATGCGCTGTCAATAAGCACAAAGGAAGTAGCTGTTTGCCAAATGCCTAAGTGCCACCGGGTATTCTGTGCTGTGTACGTATCATCTCCAGTCCTTTACAGGTAAGGAGACTGGCCTCAGAGAGAAAAAATCACTCCTCTGAGCTTAGCCTCACAATGGAGTTAGAGCCTGGATCTCCTTGGAGCCAAGCTAGGTAGTACCTAATGTGGCTGAGCATATCCTATGGCCCAGCCCTGTCTTCAGCACTTAGCTGAGATGAAGACTACCCCCGTGGTGGTGCATGCGGGAACTCCTGATGGGCTCAGAGCTAGGATTCATAGCCCTGCATTCTGATTCCTAGGCCTGTGCTGCCCTCTGAGGTCCCGAAAGGTGGGAGATGCTTATCTGAGTTGGTAGGTAGCTGGGCGACAGAGACAGGATTTGTACCAGTGTCCCTCCAGTGTTTCACTGCCCCTACATGAGAGAACATAGCAGTCACCAGGAGGGTTTGGAAGAGTACCCCAAGGCCACCAGCGCCTCTTCAGGAAGGTGCTGTGTTGCCAAAGTCCTGGGGTGGTCGAGTGTTGGTGGGGCTGGCCCCACTATAGCTGGGGACCCCAGGATATGATGGCAGAGGCCAGCCCAGTGGCTGCTCCTTCTGCTTAGAGCTTCTGAGTTGCTCTTGAGTCTTTTCTGTGGGCTCTTCTAGGGTTATGTGTTCCCACATCTCCTTTCTTTTTGACCAAGTTGATGAACAATGGTTGTTTTTGAATTTTTGATATTGGATGAGGTGTCGGGAGTTGAGAAGAGACTGCTGGGTATTTGGCCTTCCACAGCAGCCCCTTAGCTCAGAATGTTGATGTGATTTTCTGGGTTAGGGTGTTGGCAGTGCCAGCGCTTGCTGGGGAAGAGGGAAACCCGTTGTCCAAACAGGTCAAGGAAGCAGCGCATGGAGTGGTTCTCAAAATCAGTTCCAGAGGTTCCTATTGGTGAGGCTAAATGTCGCACTTCAGAGGGGCAGTGTGTTCAGTTTTGCATCCTCACACCAGGAGATTAAAGGCCCTGGAAGGTCCTACAGTAAAGAAGCCAGTTTTGCTTTGTTTAATTGAGGGCTTCCTGTCCCTCCCCCTAGGAGCAGCTGTTGATATCTGTGGAGCAGGAGTGTTCTGGACAACATCATTTGGTAAACATTAAGTTGAGGTGTTCCTCTTCTTAGAAGCATGTTTTTAAAGAAGGAATTTTGGGAGCATTCTCTGCCTTCAGGACCTACAGCGGTAAACCTTGCATAATGGCGCTGTTGGCTCAGGTAGCTGTGGGTGCATCTTTGGAAAAAAAGAATCCATGTTCTCAGAATCATTTCTCTGGTGCTGGTCGGAGCCTTCAGTGGGGAGGTAAACTTCCAGAAACTGGCCTGAGCCAGGATATGGTGGGTTAATTGTCCCTTTTGCAGGCTGAGTGGTTTCCTTGTACCCAGCAGCTTGGGCTCTGGGCCTCCCATCCCCCTTAGACTCCCTCTGTAGAAGACAGTAGTCGGGCAGAGGCTGCCCACAGATTTGCATAATTGCACCATCCTCTGAATAATTAATAAAGCTCTGTCCTTGCTAGGAGCAAAGTCTGCGCCATTGTGGATGGATCCGCTAGGGTTGGGATTGCTGATGATCTTCTAGGGGAGCCAAAGTCCCTGGGCTCCTCAGCTCTTCTAGGGGTGCTCCCCAACCAGAGGAGTGGGCACTGTATTGCAAGGGGTACACTGGTGTGGCGTCCATGCAGCCCCAGTAGAATCCTAATGGACCAGAGGTATGGGCTTGCTCCTTTCTAGGATCCACAGGTGGGCTCCTTAGTTGGGACTCTTCCTCTGTGACTGTATGAACTGACACATGGTCAGGTGTGGTGGGGATAGCTGGCTGGCAGCTTGAAGGGTACCACTCACCCCAGGAGGCAGGAGGGATAAGGCTGAGCTTTCACGAAAGAGGGACAGGGAGGTGTATCTACTTTGGTCCCTTCTTCTGATGTGGTCAGTCTAGGTTTCTGGGCATGTCAGGATCAAGCTTAATCTGAGAGTGATTCCTGTTTGAGATTTCCAGGTTCCTTTTTATGGTATTTCATTGAAGGCACCATGTCCTCTGGTACCTGCTTTTCCACCCGTCACGCCTCTGAGGTTTCACTGACATTGGGGAAAAGCCTGTAGCCTCTTTAAGCCCTGGTTGCTCCTGAAAGATTTCCTCTTTTCTGCTTCCCCCACTCATTGTCCAAAGTGCTCAGAGGAATAGTTCTCAAGCTGGATTCCATGGAAACACTGCATTCTTGGAGATGGGGGATGTTCTCACCCAGAACAGGTCAAGGTAGCATCCAGTGGATTAAAGGAAGTGAGTTGCTGCGGTGCATTGCTCCTCAGTAGCTCTGTGGTGCCAGTGTGAGTCAGTCTGCAAGACGGGATGCAGGATGCTCCGTTTCTGGCCCTCAGTAGTGATTCAGGGCCTGTTGCACATAGCCCTGTGAGAGCCTTGTCTACACCTAGAGTAGCCCATCTCTGAGACTTGTTCTCCCTTTCTGAGCTTCCCTAGCCAACACTGGTCTGGCAATTTATCATTGGCCCTCACACCCTCAAGACCCTGGCAGAGCATTTTATAGCTGAGCTAACAGAGGCCCAGAGAGGGTCATTACCTCACTGAAGGTCACACAGAATTGGCATTTCAACTCATGCTTGCCAGTTGGCATCTCAGCTCTTCCCCTTGGTCGCCAAGAAACCATTTGCTTGCTGTACAAAGGTCAGCTTGCTGGCTGGGGTGAGGCTTTAGGGACCTGTTGGGCCTACTGATCCCTTGCCCATTTGCTTGGAGTGTCCAGCAGTAAGATGTTAGTGGATGCCCTGTGTCATTGTTTCTTTGTTGTGGTGCTAGCTTTGGAGCCACATAACAAGGGCATAAAACTGCTGGATGTCCCACTCATGAAACCTGACTTTCACCCTTTTCCTTCTCTTTTAATAAGAGTGGGGATGTCTGAAGTGTCTCAGGAGCTTGGCTTGGGCCAGTGGTTGTAGCGCGCAGGGCATAGGGCAGGAGGATGGGGACCCTGGCTGGCTTGTCTTTTTTTCCTAGCTTTTATGAGAGTCAGCAGCCAGCCTAGGGCCTGTGAAACCTATTCTCCTAGGATTGGAGGTGACACTGAGCTGGGACCCGGGGACTTGGGCTAGCTGTTTTATTTCTTGGGCATCTCCATGGGTCCCATTGTATGCTACAAAAAGGGACTGCACCCTGGCCCCATGGAGAGCACACTGCACAGGGGATGCTCAGGGAGCAGAGTTCTGCTCTGCCAAAATGGACTGAAGTCTGGGCTTTGATCATCTCATGTTTGATCCAAAACAGGTCACCTGACCTCTGAACCTGTCGCATGTTTGTGGTGCTCTCCTAGCACGGGGGTTCCGAGGTGTGCACGTCTTATCACATCAACCTTTTATCACATAGCCACACACACTGTACTTTCAAGCCTTCTTTTGAGACCACAGAATCCTAGTGACAGATCCAGCCACCTGGGGTCCACCCCATCACGTAGCAAGACGTGGCCCAAGACAGACATGAAGTGATGCTTATGCTGACATTTCTTCCACTTAGAAAATCAATATTCCATGGTCTGCCTAATTGCTGTGCTACTGCTAAATGAGTCATCGTAGAGGGAAAATAGCAAAGGCATCGTGAGATTAATGGGAGAAAATAGTTGGCAAATGACTTTGCTTACAAAACTCTGAGAAGGTGTTACTATGAGAAATCTGGAGAGGCACAAGGTTAGTCCTAGCAGCAGCAGTCAGGCAGCTGTTGGGCTTCAGGGCTCTAGCAGGTCTCAGAGAGCTGTGGGATGGCAGGGCACAAACCGATTTTACTGTAGTGGTTGCTGGAGTCAGGAGTCCCTGTGTTGTCAAGTGGGAGCCAGGGTTGCAACAGGAGCTCTAGTGGCCTGGTGCCCTGGCTTCAAAGGGAAGGCGCTGTTTAGTTAGAGCCCATCACTCATCAGATATGGTAGGAGCCTGGGGGATCCCATAGTGAGCAAAACTAGCCCCAGCCCCTCCCTTACTAGAGGAGAAAAGAAATTGTCCCACAGGTGAATGTGTAATTGCAACTGAAGAGCAAGTCCTGGTGGCAGTGAAAGTCCAGGCTCAGGGGCCTTAGTCTGGTGAGGTTGGTAGGGGCAACTTCCCCAAGGAAGGGGGACAGTCAGCAGAGCACTTAGGGAAGAACCTTTGGGCAGGTGCATGAGTCTGTGAAGACCTTTGGGTCTGGCAGTCAGGAGCTGAAAGAGTACCTGTGTGACATTAACCCACAGGCAGTCCTAGGAAATGGATACTTTTTGTTTTACAAGTGAAGAAAACAAACTGGAGATGGTTAAGGACTTGTCCAAGGTCAAAGAGCCTCTAAACGGCAGTCTCGACTTGATCTGCTGCCCTCGCGCTCGCTCTCTAGTTGGTGTCAAGGACTTCACTTCCATAGGCAGGCAGCTGGCTGCTGGGTGTCTGCCTGAGGCTCTTCTGAGTGGGCAGACTGTGTAGCATTTCACAACCCAGACCCCTCTGCTTCCCAAGCCCCTCAATTGGATCTCTGCCTCATTTAGTTTTTGCTTCCTTGTAATGGCAACATAACTTGGGTAGTGTTATGATTGTCAAAATACAACTGAGTCCTCTGTGAAAAGGTATTGTAAGTAACACAGTTCTCTCCTGCTCAGCCCCATGAAGTGTACTAGAATGTCGTTAGGTGGGGCCCCCCAGTGGCTTGCAGATACAGAGTAGAGACTTGGTCAGATGAGAGCGGCTCAGGGCCCGAGGACTCTCCCAGCATTCAGAAGTCCCAGCAGCAGGTGGGGAGGCACCAGGCATTTCCTCTGGGCACTGATGGGGACACATTGCGGGTATCACAGACCATCCCATCTTGGTTTCTAGATATAGCCAGGTGTTACAGGACCACAGGAACCTGGTGAAAGGATTCTGGAGTCCCTCCTGGAGAGGGACAGATTCATGAGACCAAGATTGGCCCTGGAATCTCTTTTCATGATAAGTCCCTAGGTGATCCTGAAGTCCACTCAAGTGTTGAAATCCCTAGCTGGTAGCTGTGGATTCCTCCCTTCCAAGGAAGGGCCATGCCTGTGAGGACTTCGGTGTTGGGGAGGTGGGTGTGCTTTGATCTGCCTGGGCTGGTGGGTTATCAGGCTACAGAATAACCATGGGGCTGGATGTACCAGTGTTTGCCTCTAGCTTGAGGAGTGCCATTGGCACACACTGGGAGGGCAGAGGCAGGTGGGCTCCTTAGCCCTGGAGGAAGCAGAAATTGGTCCTGGGATGCTTCTGGCTGGAAGTTGAATTTCAGCCCCAACTCAGATCCTATTGGCTGTTCTCTATCCTTTGCCAAATGTAAATTGCAGCCCTCTTGGGCTGGAGGCTAAGTTCTCATGTGGATTGGTGGAAGAGTCCAACCAGGCCCCTTTGTCCTGCTCAGGTGCCATTTCCAAAAGAATTTTGTTTAATTCTTCAAATAAATAGAAGGGCATTTCCTGTGGGATTGTAGGCAAGTCTGGGACTGCCCCTGAGGCTACAGAGGGCATCCAGCCCTACCCAGTATGCTGCCGCAGGGACACCCAGGGGGCAGCCCAGGTTGGTGCCTAGATGGCAGCCATCTGATCTTGCACCTCCCTTGCCCAGCCAGTCCTGTGTCTCAGAGGACTGGGTTCCTACCGGTGAGATTTGGGGAATGACTGTAGCAGTCTGGACTCGGTGACCCAGTCCTTAGTGTCCTTACAGGCACCTCCTGACCCTCCATGGTGACAGACTTGAGGCAGCCTGAGTCCAGACAGATGTGAAGCAGAGAGTGCAAAGTAAAGCTTCTCCTACCTGGCCTGTGACAGGATGTGAGAATCTTGTATCCCTCAGTTTCTGCCCCAGCTGGGTACTCTAGGCATCCTGTGTTGATACTCTGGTGTTAGCAGGAGACGGTGGGTCGTCTTTGGAGCTTGGTTCCATGTGCCACCTGGGCACCTTGGTTGCCCGCCTCCTGTTCCTGGGTTGCTCAGCAGCAGATATGGTTGTCCCTGGAGTTTGTAACTCCTCATCAAGGTGGCTGCTTAACTCATCTTCACTAAATCTTTCTAACCTCTGAAGATTAGCAGTTGTGGGGAGCTCAGATTCCCTTGCTGGCTTGTAGCTTATTGGACGGGGATTTTGGTGTGCGTGTTATGGGTAGATTCTGTCACATACCCCTGGCAGTGTGCACCCTTACAGACATGCCTGGCAGCTCTGATGGTGGGACAGTCCTCTGCTCTGCCCTCCAACCCTCCACAAGCCCCTTGTACTGCAGCTCCTGGTGTGCCATTGTGCTCACGGCAGGGACTGCCAGCTTCCTCCATCATGGGGCCAGGGTCTTCTGTGAAGCGTTAGGACATGAGGTCAAACAATTCTGCACGCTGAGCAGCATTTGCTGAGCTTGCCCGAGTACTAGGGCAGGTGCAGGCAGGCTGGCAGTTCCCCAGGTGGTCGTTTTATTCAGCCAGTGTGAAGCCTATCTACGCACTCCTGGAGATGCATTTCTAAATGTGGGGAGAAGTGCTGCCTTGTGTTGGAGGCAGTTTTACAGAACACAATTTTGTAGACCTCCAGTGGCCAACCACTGGCACACAGACTCCCCATCGGGGTCCTGCAAGTCTGCCCTCAGGGGTACTCTGACCATGCATGGTTTCCTATACCACCTGCAGCTCACCTTCCTGCGTCTGGATCTGGACTGTGTTCGCCTAGTAAGCATCCCAGGCGCTGGACCTTGAAGCTCTGAGCCTCTCCCAGAGCAGCTGTTCTTCATACTCCATTGTGACAGCAGCTAATGTGGCTCTGTGGGGAGTCCAGTTAGGGGCTCCTTTCCCCTAGCATTCTCTGGTGGCTCCAGATCTCCTTTTCTGTCCCCTCCCTGAGCCCCTGGACTTCCTGCTGCTGCCCCAGTACCCACAGGGCCAGGTACCATATGGGGGTGGGTGTCCTGCACAATGAGCCCAGGTTCCTGGAGTCCTGGTCCAGAAGCCTCAAGTCACCAGGGAGGTCCCTGTTTGGGCTGCCCGGTGTACCCCTGCCTCTGTCTTGAAGGCCTTTTGTGCTGCTGGCCCTGAGCAGCCCCCGGCATCTTGTGTTGAGGTTTTAGAAGGGTCACGTACTTGGTGGGAGGCCCTGAATGGTCGTGCTGGCGGCCCTGAGAGAGCGACCCAGTGTAAATCACTTTGCCTATAAAGGCAGACTCTCTGGACGCCCTGGCAACAGCACTGCACCAGCCTGCGCTGTGGCCGCTGACGGCACGGCTCCTGACTGGCTGCCTCTCTGGCTTCCTTGTGAGGTGCTCCTTGCTGGCCTGCTTCAGGCAGATGGTGGGGGAAGGCACAGACAGGTCCCCTCACCCCCACCATCTCCCTTACACGCTGGTCTGGGCGTGGCACCTTTTGCAATCAGTCTGCAGAGACAGCAAAGCTGACCGTGACTTCGAGGTCTTAGCAAGTCTCTCTGGAGTCTACAGACTCCCGACCTTGCTTTGTCACCCCCTCCCCTGAGTACCCGAGCCTAGGCTTGCTGTTGAGTTTAGCTCCAGCACTGTGGCTTTGGGGCACTTAACAGGCAAAGGGGCATAACAGTAACTCTTAGCAGAGTGGTCAAAAGGAAGAGGTGGCAATTCCAGGTTTATAGCAGGTGCCCACAGTGCCCGGCATGTTGCAGGCGTGGCCTCGCCTCAGGCTCCCTGAATTGTGCCACTGCCTGGGGCACCTCCTTGCCCTTCTTCCTTTGGTCTTCCTGTCCTTCCAGTGCCAGCCTCTCCTGCTTGAAGCCCCACCCACACGCCCTAATCAGCCTCAAGCCGACCTTGAGCACTTCATTTTGCCGCCTGTTTTCTGTGCTTTGTTATTGGGTCAAATCTCCCCACCCCTTTCATAATAGTGCAGGCATTGATCAGGGCCTCTTGAGCTGTCCTTGTCCTGCTCCTCCCTGCAGGAGCTGCTACTTCCCAGCTCTCTAAAGAGCCCTCTGCCTGGCTTAGCAATACCTTCCCTCCTCCACAGCAGAGCGTGCCCAGGTTCCTCCTCAGCGCCTGAGCAGAAGTCAGAGATTCCTTACACACAGGGAAGCGGAGGCTGGGAGTGAGGAGGGCCATAGTTGAGGATGCACAGGTGCCTGCTTCTCTCTGCCTCTCTGTACCACTCTGCTTGAGTGAGTAGGCAGGAGCTGAGCCAACTCTCAAGGAGTAGAGGCCTTCACAGAAGATAAGACAGTAGCAGAGGCTTCAGAGAGGGTGAGATCATCAGGCGGCAAAGGGGAGGAAAGGGTGAGTGGGCAGAGGGAGCCTCGTGAATGAGGTCCTGGTGCTCTGAGGACTAGACCCTTTCAGTCTGCTTGAGAGCTGGGGGAGGCAGGGAAAGACTTGGGTCGCGGTGAGGGAGTGAAGTAGTTCTGAAGGGTAGGGGCAGCAGGTCAGAGAGGCAGAGGAAGTAAGGCTGGCAGAAGTTGGGTATGGCCTGTGTGCATAGGTACCTGCTTTGGATGTGACGAGGTGGCCAGGGTAGGCTTTCCGCAGGGGCTCTGTCCTGCAGTGCTCACGGTTATGTGGGAGGTGAACTGGACTTAGCTGGGCAAAGCGGGTGCCGGGAGGCTTGGCAGCTTGACCAAGGACTGTCAGGCTAGGCCTGGGAGAGCCAGGACGTGAGCTGTGGGCAGCACAGCTTTTTTTTTTTTTTTTTTTGGTCTTTTTGCGACAGGGTCTCACTATGCCGTTCAGGCTGGCCTTGAGCTCACTTTTGTAGCCCAGGCTGGTCTCAGACTCACACCGATCCTCCTGCCTCAGCCTCCCGAGTTCTGGGATTACAGGCATGTGCCACCATGCCCGGCTCCATGGCCTATTTAGGATGGCTCAAATAGGGACCATCTCTTTGGAGCTGGCCTGGTAGTCAGTTCCCAACCAGGTATGGGAACCTAAGAGAGTGTCCATAATAAATGCCATGGCACTGTTAGGTCCCTAGCATATGTCTGGGTACAGAAGGCACATGGACACCTTTAGTGAAACAGCTTCTTCCCTAGGCCTGGCTGTTCTTTACCTAGGCCTGTCGAGGAATGGCCAGAGAGCCAGGCAGCTACTGATGAGGGTTCTTATAAGACCTCATCCCTCATCCCTATTGTGGGGAGCCCAAGGCCCTTTCTAGGCCCCCAGCGTTTGGTCCCTATTTCCTTGCATTTCTTATGGTACAATCATTGTCTCCGTTCAGCTTTGGGGCCCAGACCAGCTCTCCTGGATTCTGGCAGCTAGCACATCGCCTGACACAGTGCAGGTGCCCAATAAATGTTTGTGTCACGAACAATACATTGAGCACTTACTGAATGCCATGCACTGTGCCAGCTGCTGGAATAATTAACGTTGGCATGGCACTTTATGATTCCTAAAGCTCCCCTGGGTACCATTAGAAGGTTGATTCTCTCGGATCAGGTTTTTATTTCCCTGTTTTCAAAAATGAGGAAGCTGAAGCTGAAGTAGCCTGAGGTCACCTCCTCAGCCAGCCAGCCAGCCAGCCTGCGAAGGTCCCCAGCCCATCCTTTAGCCTACCCCCTGCCTAAGCTGTGGATGTGCTGGCTGTTTCTTTTCGACCACTCTCAGATGGAGCTTCTAGGCAAGCAAGGAATTTGTATCCAGAGGCCCAGAGCTCCTGGGGGCCACGGAAGCACCTGGCTGGTCCTGCAGGGGCTCCACCCAGTGGGAGCCCAGCTTCCTCCGCCGCTGTAAGCACCTGGTTGTCAGGGACAATTGTCTGTGTTTGGGGTAAGTCAGAGGCAGGAGAACAAAGAGAACCCTTCCTGCCAATTCACTCTGACCTTGGAAACCCTGTGGGGTTTCGTTTACTGGAAAGAAAGAGGGAAGAGTTTGTTACCAGCTTCAAAGAGGGGCAGCCCTCCCGCAGGTGGCATTGGGGAAGCCTTGGCTTTGTGAGTTCTAGCTGCTGAATTTCTCCTTTGCAGTTTAACAGAAGTCCTGGGGAGCACTGTCTGGGCTGGCCAGGAATCTCACCACTTCTTTTAAAAGGCATAAAGATGCCAGGATCACTGCTCTTACTTTGGCTGGGCACTAAAGGACCCAACTTGTGAAGCAAAGATCAAATAATGAATGATTCGAGAGATCTGTACACAGCCCAGAGTTACTACCTGTGTGTCCATCTGCATGCAGGGGTGTTCAGCTGTAGGAGGGGGGCGGCTCCAGGAGCCAAGGGGAGACAATTCTGTCCTTGTGTGGGGTGTCTCTCAAGGAGATAGTGTAGCAGTTACAATATCCTGAGTACCTTGAAGCATTGCATATTTATTATCCTTCATCCCGGAAACATTGAGCAAGTCGGGTCTCTACTATGTTCCTGAGCTGTGTGTGACCCTGGCAGAGGTGTAATGTGTTGCAAATTGTGCCCATCCTCACTGGACACGGGAGCCCATGCTGAGACGCTTGACAGCTCTGTGGCAGGCGTGGCAATCTAGAGGGTGCACCAGTGGGGATGTGTAGCTACTGGGCCTTTGGTGGCAGGCCCACGGGTTTAGGAGAGAAACAGAACTATAGAGTTGTTTCTGTGACATTTGAAAATTTCACATCTTTAAATGTTGGCAATTGATTCAAAACTTAAAAAATGTCAAACGCTGTGTGGGCTAAACAAAACATGAATGTTGACCAAATACAGCCGTACTTTTTAGTTAGAGGCCTTTATCCTAAAGACTGGGTAAAAAAAAAAAAAAAGACTGGGTAGAGCCCAGATGGCCAGAGAAGAGAGGCAAGGCTCGCAGGCCACTTGGCGTGAGTGCTGTCTGTTGCGCCTAATCAAGTGCACCTGACCAGCATCCTCCTGTCCGGTAAGAGGCTTTGTCCACCAAGAGCTCCTTTGCAACAGTCCCCCTCCCCCAGCAATTCCCTGTGCTTCACACTTCCTGATCTTCAGCATAAGTATGACTGCACAGCTACAGGGTGGGACTGTGTTGCTGTGTGTCTGTGCCCCCTGCATGGCAGCAGGCAGGTGGCTCCTTTGGGTGCTGCCAGGGAGCCTTCTTGAGGTAATCTCAATCTCTCTCTCTGTCTCTCTCTCTGTCTCTCTCTCTGTCTCTCTCTCTGTCTCTCTCTCTGTCTCTCTCTCTGTCTCTCTCTCTCTCTCTCTCTCTCTCTCTGTACTGGGGATTGAACTCAGCACCCTGTACTTGCCAGGCAAGCACTTAGTCTACTGAGCTATCTCTCCTGGCCTAGGGAGCCTTCTCTCTGATGGATGGCCAGGCCCCTGCTCTAGCCTGCTTCCTCCTCTCTCCCTCTGGCTGCCCGGCAGGGGTCCTGCATTCTTCAGCCTGTTTATAGACTGCTGTGTCCAGAGCCTGTCTGCCGGCTTCCTGTTTAGGCCTGCAGGCTTAAGTTTTCCCATATTTCCTCTTTACTCTGTCTGCCATTCCTTCCATAATCTGAGGTTGAATTTCTTCCTAAGTGATCTTCAGATTGTCCTGGAGATTTGTCTGGGATGCTTGCACTGAGCCCCTGCTGTATGCACAGCCTTGAGGACAGAGCCAGAGAGGTGATGCAAGTTCAAGGACCCACTGACTGGCGGGGCAGGTGGACTCATAGGTAGCGGGGAAGGGGACCCTCAGCTCCAGGGTCTGGGGGCGCACACTTGGGGGGCGGCCTCCGAGCGACTGCCTTTTCCACGTATCCGTGGCTGGGGCTGGTCTCTCAGGCCTTCCTGTCTCCACACTCTATCCTGTGAGTGTGCAGAGTAGCTAGTGGCAGCTGGCCTGAGTGAGGCCCAGGAGGAATAAGGCAGCTGGAGCTCAGGGGTCATGGGAAGGACAGTAGCCAGCATTTACAGCATTCCTCACCATTGCCCTTTTGTTCATTTTAAAGTCTTCTTTTAAAAATATTTGAAACCACAAGCAATCAGTGTAAAGCAGGAGGTGAATCAGCTTCCACACTCTAATGCCACCATTAGACCTTCCATGCCATCAGAGCCACTGGGGACTGTTGGTTGGGTCTTTTTTGTTTTTTCAGATTTTTTCCTGGAATTAAAAAAAAAAAAAATCAGTCTCTATGCTTGGGCCGCACAACCCAGCTTGCTTTTCCTCCTGACCTGTAGATGGGAAAGGGGATGCTTGTGCACACCTCGCTGCGTGCAGGCCAGCTGCATCCTTCAGCTGTGCCCTGTGGGTGGCTCCCCATAGTTCTGTCCATGATAGCGAGGGAAGGGGTAGGGTTGCGCAGAGGGTCTTCCTTAGCACTTTCATGCAAACATAGAGGCACTGGGCTGTCCAACCCTGCTGAAGAGAGTGGGGATATCGGCCATCTTGGTGTCTAGTGCAGACGAGACTCCCCAAGGGACCCTTGGGATTGAGTTACCTCTGTTTTGCTCACCTGTGCCCCAGCCCTGGGGACAGGGGCAGGAATCAGACGCAGTCCCCGCCTGCCCTGGCAGAGCTCCTAGTCTGTGTGGGAGAGGTGCTTTCCTCCCTGGTGAGACTTTTGTGCCTTGGCTCTCACCAAGGTCTGTCCTTTATGTGGATGGCAGGTCATGTCAGAATTTGAGGCCTAGCCTTTTGGGAATATTTGGGGCAGACCCAGGGAGGAGTCTGGCCTGGGCTGGGGGAAGCCCCTAAATGTAGATTATTGTAAGCTGAGGTTTGCAGGAGCTCTCCCAAGCTGCTTTCACCTGAGGGCCCACAAGCTCTCCCTGTCTGCAGGAGAAAAATTGTGGGAGAGGGAGCTTGGAGCTTGGAAATCTCCAAGGTATACACACTGTGCTGTTGTTTCCAGGGACCTGTGTTAATTAGAACCCAGCTGGGGAGGACGATCAGGCCCTGGGTGGGGAGGGGTGCCTGATGAAGCCCCATAGGCTTAGTCTGGACAGCTTTGTCTGGATGGAGCTGTGGTTCAGGGCGCTGTGGCCCTGCCTGTCTCTGGTAAGAGATCTTTGTCAGCTGTAAGATGGGTGAGGGGTCCAGTCCAGGGTTCTTACAATTGCATGACAATCTCTTGCTCTGGGACTGGGGGAGCTGGGCCAGGGTGATGAGGATGTGGGGGAGAGACCTGGGAACAATAAGGTGTGTTTAGGGCTTTGTGTTGTTTAGGACACTGTGCTTCGTGCTCTGTGTGCTGCTTCCGCTGCCACTGTCCCCTCCCCCTGGCCCTTACAGCTGCCCCCAGGCCGGTTGCCTTGCTTTCGCTCTTTCCTCCTCCTAGCTCTTTTTCCACAGCAAGGACAGTCTCCGGGCAGAGCCTCTGGGGATATCTGATCACCTGTCGTGACTATTCAGATTCTTTGCAGTGAACCCAGAGTGCGTGCTCTGGGACAAGCCAGCCTTCCTGTCCCTGCTGTCCCCATCCCTGTCCATTGCACCTCTGGTAGTCCTCTGGCCTGATCCTCATGCTTCTTATTTTCCTTCATGGAGCCTTCTGCCCAGCTGTCCCTGGGAGTTGCTTCCTCCCTGCATTCCTACGTCTGTACTCGCCGCTGTCTCGGGCAGCCTCCTTCCACGTGGCCCGGAGCCTGGTCTGAGCGCTTTGGGTGCCTGGTGTCATTGCACAATGTTTGTGTATGCTCTTACTAGGCCTGGAGCCTCGTGAGAGGACTTCTGTGTCTTGCTGCCTCATGTGTCTCTAGTCCCTAGAATAGGGGCTGACTCATGTTGGTGAATGAATACATAGACATGATTCCCTTAATCTTCCCATGTGAGACTGGCACATTGCTTTATGCGTTTAATAGATGAGATAAATTTCAGAGAGGTAGATTGACTAGCCTAAGGTTAGAGCTGTGCCACAACAAAGTAGGCTTTGAACCTGGTGTCTTGGCCTGTGCAGTTGCTGCCTCTCCCTAAGCTGTTAGGCCTGCCTTTACTGGATGGGTCAGATTGTGACTCCCCCACCAGCGAAGAGGTGGGTGGAGCTTTACCTTGTAAAGAGATAAAAGGTAGATGAGAAGAAAATGAGAAAGGAAACCATGGGGTCTGAGAGGGCAAGAGAGTGAGTCAGGGACATAAGCCAGGGTTGAGACTGGGAGCCTCTGCAGAGTGTTTCCTGACCCCACCTGTGGGACCAGTGGCTCTGAGAGAGCAGCTGTATGTCCCCAACGGGGGCTCCTTGTGCCAGCTCTTGCTCCTGTATGCTTTGTTTCCTAGGGGAGCCAGATCTGGCCTGGTTTCCCGTGGTGGAGGAATACATGGTGAGAGAGAGAGAGGGTGTCCAACTTTGTTGTTTGTCACGTCTCCTTAATCGGTCTATTTCTGGGAGCAGTGACTTCATCTCCTGTGAGTGTCGACACGACACAGCCATTGTCCGTGGAAGATTGGCCTGGCGGAGACTACGTTGCCCCAGTGAGCTGGTTGGGAGGGCAGGCCGGCGACTCCTCGCTGACTTTCCTCGGGGCTGGCAGTCATGTCACTTTCCAAGAGACTCCACTCCCAAGGGTCAGCCTTAGATCTGAACTCATTGACCCTGGAGCCCTGCAGCAAGTTCAGCCAGTGTTTTCTACACATGCACTGTGCAGTCTGTGCTATCAGCAGTAGAGTTATAGCAGGCTCTGCCCTCTTGAGAATTCCATGGCCTGTAGGGGACAGATGGCTCCATAAGTGCCACATAGTGGGTAGACAGAGAAGCAAGCAGGCTGCCTTGGAGCTGCTGCTGCTAGGAGTTGGTGATTGGGCCACAGGAGAAGGTGAAAGCTCATGGGAGCTTCCTACTGGAGAGGAAGGGACAGGCTTACCGGTAGGCCAAGTGCTTGTGTTTCGCTGGCTACAGGGGTGGTGCGTTGGGCCCTGGGGTGGCATGGGTAGAGTTGTGAGAAAGGGGTGGGCTTGACCGTCACAGTAGCTGCAGAAGATTTTGAGAGGAGAGCTGAGCTGGTGAGACCAGAAGCTGCTGTTGAGGTGTGGGGGACGATGTTGGAGGCGGAGGAGGAGCAGGCAGTGGAGGAGGGTGTTCCCTCCCCTGCCTCTCTGTGTACGGCACTCAGGGTCACTCGGGATTGGCTACAGTGGCCAGCTAAGCTGAGCTGATGGCCAAGAGTGCCATCCTCCACCTGGCATGCTGGTGGACTCGGGATGGGGGAGGTTGAGTCTAGGGGTCTCTTAGTCATTTTGCTGGGTTTGGGTGGCTCCAGCAGGCCTGGAACCCTCAGACCCAGAAAGTAGGACCCTGCACCTTCAGTTTAATTTAGAACTTCACTCCAGAGCTAGGGAGATAGGTTGGGTGGCTGCGTGGGTCATGTGAGGGGCATTTGTTCCCTGTTACTGGCCGGGAGCCTCATTTCTGTCTCCCAGTCGATGTCAGGAGAATTCCTGGAGCAGAGCTGCTGCCAGGACAATTTAGCCTCCTGAGTTGCTCTGCCTGTGGGGAGCCTCAGCCCTGTGAGCCTTGGGCAGGTCACCTACCCAAGGGGTTGAGTAGCGTATTCTGCCCCAGCTAGAGGGGTATGTAGCGGAGCACCTGTGCACAGAGTTGATAGCCAAGCTGGTGGCAGGGTGCAGCTGAATTACCCAGGTGCTCTTCAGCTTCCAGAAGCTGCAGTGGCTGCGGGGACAGTGTCTGGAGGACCTGGATGCCTGGGTTTGCATCTGCACCACTGTACTCATATGATCACCCTGCTCATCTCTGTAAGCCTCAATTTAGGGGCTGGGGAAGTAGTGAGAAGGAACTAGGGCTCTGCGCCTTCTTGGGCCAGTATCTGCTACCCGTAGCAGCTTGGTTTCCCCGTCCTTCAAAGCTGAGAGTCCCCTGCCTCCACCTTTTGGGCAGCCCTCCAGCAGAGAAAGGCTTTGAACAAGCCCCGGGGACACCTAGGTTCCCTGCTATTCTTGTGTCTGAGCCACCACCCTCTCCCTTCACAGTTCACTTCCGTAAGAACATCAGTGAGTTCAGCAAGCGTTCTCAGGCATCTGTTGTTCGCCTAGGTCTGTGTTGTACCCAGGGGATATAGGGATGGTAAAGCACTGATCCAATCTGTGTGCATGTGCATGTGCATGTGTGTGTGTGAGTGTATGAGTGTTGACTTGTTTTTAAAGACCTAAATGCAAAATCGGGGGGCTGGGGGTGTGAAGTCCAGGCCTCTGGGTTCCTGCTCTTCTACCTGCTGGTGAGACCTTGGGCAAGTGGAAGGCCTCCCAGGCCTCAGTTTCTTAACTGGACACCCAGGTCAGCCTGCAGTCTCCTGGTCCCCAGGTACCACAGCTCACTCACTCACTCTGTATGCTGATCAGAAGAGCAGACTCCATCCATAGACAGTGAGCCCAAGTTTGAAGTAGTCCCACAGCAGCTGTATAGTTGTGCCAGTTTGGGCAAGGTCCTTCCTGAAATTTCTCCGAGACTGGGTTTTTCTCAGATGCAGGATGAATACTTTGATGTGCTTCTTAAATACAGGGCCTGCCTCATACCCCTAGCCCCCAGCTCCTTGTACCAGAGGGGAGCTGGTTGGCTGTTCCCACCTCCTGGGAGAACAGGTTGGGGTGCAGTATCTGGCAGCCCTAGGCTTGCCAAAGCAGCTCTAGAATCAGCTTCACAGATGGCTCCAGGTAGGGCAGTCAGGGGCTCCAACATTTTAAAATCCGTTTGATTCAACTATTTATCAGCGTACAATTTTATCTTGCTTTATGAAAAAAATCATTATTAATGAAATTAATAGTATAAACAAGACTTGGAAAGGGTGGGCAGCCAGGGGAAGCAGTTATTTAAACACACTTCAAAGAACACCCTTCTCTAGCATCTAAGCAGCACTATTTGCATACGTAATGATTGTGCTAATTATAGGTGGCCTCATCTGTTAACAAGTCTGCCTGGTTGTGCTACTTTATTGTAATCACCCGCTCAGTTCTCTGGCATGCTCTTCCCTAAAGATAAGAACAACAGTAATAACGCCTATCAGTTTTTGACCCCTTGCTCTGTGCCCGGCAACCTATCAGGCACTTGGCAGTCATCATCTCTTGCATCTTCACTACAGGTTTGTGCCTCCGAGATTTGTATCTCCTGTACATAGAGGGTGAGACTGAGGTACAGAGAGGTTAGGTAGCTGCGCACAGCCAGGAGCCCAGAGGGAAGTACCAGCTCCCAGGCTCCTTCTGCTCCATGCACTGTTGCTGTGTAGATAGTTGACATATGCTCTCACCTTTTATCTCCAAGCCTTCTTGTTCTTGGCTCTTCTCAGAAATCCCCGTTTTGCAGAAGAAGAAGCAGAAACCTGGTGAGAGGAAGGTGAGTCCAGGTGCCCAGCTTCTAGGGCGAAATCAGGCCAGGGACACCTCCCTCCCCGCAGTCAGGTTGGGGGCAGCAGCACCTCCATGCCCTTCCCTGAGAACCTGAAAGAAGCCACTTTGAGAAGGAGGAGAGGTCAACTCTCCTACTCAAACAGGGTAGGCCCAGCCTCTCAGCCAAAGAAAATAGTAGGGTAATAAACAGGTGGGAGGACACTAGCACGTCATAAGTCAGTTTACATGCCGTGTCATTACATTGGAGGTTGTTCCTGGTGGCTGGTGGCCAGATGTAGCCCATAGATAGATTTCATTTGGTCTGACCAGATGCAAAAGTTTTGTTGTTTTGCTTGTTCCACACTGGTTACCAACATTTAAATATTCCTCAAACATTCATTGGGAGTAGTCTAGATTTTTGGATTCTCTCAAGGTTTGGCAGCTTTTGGCCTCTATTTTTGTCAGATGTCTAGCTTACCCCAAACTTCTTCCTCTGAGTGCTTTTTTTTAACTCCTTTCAGCTGGGCCGAGGTGCTGTAGTGTTCCCACTCCATAGATGAGGAGTTAGGGCCCAGAGAGGACATAGTCCTGCTAGTCCACTCCACAGGCTGCTGTTGAGACCAAGACTTAAGACTTCCATTTGGACCATTCTGAGGTGCACTCTGAGTGGCTTTCACCCTTTGTCGCCGCCCAGACTGTCTCACATACCCCTCTGGTCTGAGGAAGGAAAGAAACTTTTCATAGGCCTAATGACTCAAAAACAGTGAGCCCAGGGAACTGTTCCTATCTCCCCTTCTCCATTTCCACTCCTCTGGAGGCCAGAGGGGACATGGGAAGCCTATTCATTTAAACTCAATTATTTTCTTGAAGACAGAATGGAACTGAATTGGGTCAGTGGCTATATTCGCTGTGCTCAGCTGTTTCCCCTGCAACACTAGCACCCACCGGGTCTGTTGCTGGGCTCTGTGCCACTAGGCTCACCGATTATAGCTCCATATTGGTGACCGTTCTTTAGCAAGCCCGACTTAGGAAGAGGAGCTATGAGCGAAACCTGTCACCCCCCTCTCATCACCAGCAGGCTTCAGGAACTGGCCGCTGGGCCAGCGTGGTTCAGGGACCTTGGCTTCAGGCAGGAGGTGCTTAATGGCCATCGCCTGCCTGCAGGGGAGGTTCTTCTAGCCACAGTTTCAGGAAACTGAGGCTCAAAAGTGTGGTGCTTGCCGGAGAGGCATGCCTGAGTCACGCTCTGGATCCTCCCTGGCTGTGCGGCATGGAGCAAAGAACTTGGCCACTCTGCACATTGGGAAGGGAGCATGCTCGACAGCCCTTGGGGCCGGATCACCCTAATGCAGACAGTGTGCCTGGTGCCAGCAGCCAGCCCAGGCTGACCCCTGGCAGTGAGAAGTGCAGGGCGCGCCAGAGCATGGCAGGAATGTGGGTTGCAGAAGAACCATGTGCGGGGACCTCCTTTCCACAAAGTCCTTCCTAAGTCCCTGCTCCCAAACTGGTCCTATGGTCGTGTCAGACCTCCTTTCCACAAAGTCCTTCCTAAGTCCCTGCTCCCAAACTGGTCCTATGGTCGTGTCAGACCTCCTTTTTGGCCAGGCCCTCCACCCAGTCCTCCCGCAGCTTCTGCTGAGCCCGCAGCCTGTTGCATGGATTTCTGTGTGGCTTCCCCTGTCAGCTAAACTGCCAGCTTCCTGAGGGCACAGACCGTGTGTCTCGCTCGCCTGTCTAGATGCTAGTGTCATTCCCTTGTTAATTCTGTTGCCTTGGGCTGGTCGCGTGCCCCTGGCAGGCCTGTTTTCTCATCTGAAAGTGTGGGCAGTGGTCCTTCCTGACAGGCGCTTGTGCTGCTGAGCTATATCCCAGCCTAGTGGTCTCTCCTGACACAGGTGGCATGTACGTCACTGGCAGCACTGTGCAAGATACCTACAAGGGGCAGTCTTGGGAAACAGCAAGAGGAATCAGACTGAAAGTTGCCTCTCCATCCTCCTGAGGCTGGATTATCTGGAGAGAAGGATTATTGCAGAATTGCTCTCTGAAAGCCACAGGGATAGAGCGATGGCTGTGGACTCTCCCTCTGTGCTCCTTCTGCCGAGGATGAACTCTAGCCCCAGTGACCTGGGGCCAGGGTGGGACTGTTGGTGACTTTACTGTTACCTGCTGACCTTCAGGCACCCAGGCACCAGTACTGGTATTATATCTTTTTTTGGCATTCATGAAACCTAGGGGTGGAAAAAGATGCCCCCCCCCCCAACAGTCCCATAGTATTGTCACAGGTCCAAAGTTTAGAGAATGAGATAGTTTGGGGAAGTTTGAATTTTGTGGCTTTTCAAGAAGCCTGTGTGTGAACTCTGGTATCAGACATGGTGTAGACATGGTGTGATGGCAGGTTTTAGGCGGTGGAGTGGGGACAGAACTTGGGGACTGGGTGGCCTAGTTCGGGACACAAGAGGGAGGCTCTGATAGGGACCCAGTGAGTGCACTGTAAATTAGTGGGCAGAGCACAGGGACGGAGGGACCGAGCACAGGCTCACCATTGTAGGCGTGCATGAGGTGTGCCGCCGCAAGCTCATGGGCAGCAGCCGGCCCCTCTTCCTTGCAGCGTAATGACATTCAGGACCTGGCGGCACTCTGTGCAGGTGTGGCTTTGCACTCAGCACTGTGACATCCGAAAAGGAGACAGGCTAGCTGTGTTTCTTTGCTTCTTTGAGTAAACTTACTCTATATTTTCCGGAGGAGGTATCCGGTAGGTGGGAGCTTAGCTGCTAAGTGCTTCGGTGGAGACATTACATGTTGGGAGCCATCATGTGGCAGTGGCACAGTGGGGGCAAGGTTCCAGGCTTCACTGCCAGCCAAACACATCGTAAGACGCTAGGTGGCACCTGGCAGGTTGGGGCAATGCCACTGGGCTAGGGGTGGGCTAGAGTAGCTACCTAGTGGCACAGTGGGAGGAGCAGGAAGTTATGGAGTGGGTGGAGAGGAACGTGGAGTTGAGGAGCTTGGATGGATGGTGGAGCTGTCACGGTGGGAACAGAGAACGGCAGGTCAGGAATGGTGAGTGCCGGCTGCTTGGGCTAGAAAGGCAGGCTGGGATCAGATTGTTGGGGACCTGGAACCCCAGTTACTTCCATAAGTAGCTGTGGAGCCTTGGGCAGCTTTCCTACCCTCTGTCTGTGCTTGGGCTTCATTTTGAATCAGAGATAGTATGTACAGTCTGTGGATCTTAGAGGTGTAAAAGAGCCAATACACATAAAATACCTTGCTCTGGGCCTGGCACGGAGCAGGTGGTAGGACACGGTGGTGGTGATAAGGCCACACACAGGGACATGTGTGTTTGCATAAAGTAACAACTGAAGAGCTCTGAAACCACTCCACAGAGCGGGTCCTCAATCTAGAGTACCAGGCCTGCACCCCGCTTTTAGATGAGTATATAGCAGGGACATTTTAGCAGCCCTTGGTCATTGATAGCCAGGCCTTGCACCTGTCTGTCTCTGGTCCTGTCCCCGCTCAGCCTGCAGACTCAGTCTGAAGCAGCCGGTGGGTTAGAGCAGCACATCCTCCGAAGGGGCCTCTGTCTTCTTCCCAGTCTCCAGAAGGAAGAGAACCGGGTCACCAGGGAGGTCTCCCCTCCCAAGATGTGATCATTTCTCTGTCCACAGGGATCTACAAGTGTCCCTGAAAGTCTTGGGGCCACTCCTGTGTGGAAGCAAAACTCTTCAAGAGGAATGTTCCAGAGTCTTCCAGAAACCTTACCCAGTTGGTAAGGACATTTGCAGACCAGAAGGTTAGACATCAGGGCCCTGAGCTCTGGGAAAGAGACTGGCTGCAGGCCCCCAGGCCCTGAGGAGCTAGAGATGACCGGACCTCAAGGAGAGTTCCATAGGGTGGACAGCAGGACCCCTCATGAGGAGGGACCAGAAAGGTGACCCACGTCCCCATGCCTGGGGCACTGCGAATGTTGTTCTTTGATGGGAATATTGAAAGGTGAATGAAAGTGAGAGATGGGGGCAGGAGGGGAACCCAGGGGACCTACCCAGTGCCCATGGGGAAGGGTAGGGAAGGAGGAGTGCCTTGGTAGGACCTGCTGGTGCTGGCGGCCTGCGTGCAGGCGGCTAGGATAGTGTGGGGTGCCAGGATCAAGGCAGCCTGTGAAATTCTCCAAGCTACAATGGCCAAAGGTGGCCAGTGTGTGCTCCATACTTCTTTATAGCATTCAAGGTGATTCTGAAAGCCCCTGCAGACCTCTAGCTAGGGCTGGAAGAGGATGGGGACAGTAATGCACTCAAGGTCAGATGTGTGGATGCCCAGCCTGTGAGGGACATCTTTGGACTCCTGTGTCCTGTTGGCTTACCACCGTCTCCTGTGGCAGCTGTCGTGCAGGAAAGGCCTATCACGGGGCCTTGCTTTGTTGTATGATGTTAGAACTGTCAGTCATCTTGCAGGAGAAGGCTTCCTCCCTGGAGGGCTTCTAGGAAGACTAAGAGGAAGGAATATTTGAGTTGGAAAAGGAGAAAAGAAGGGGATGAGTTCTAGACGTAGTCAGTTGTCCAGGGTGCAGATGGGTGTAAGTGCTTTGGCTCCTCTGGACTTGGATTCCTGTGTAGAGAAGTCAGGTCTTCTAGACTCCCGTCATGATTGTGGGATCAGTGGGAGAAGGCCTGACTAGGAACTTACACCTTGGACGAGGAGTCCAAGCTGGGCTTTGCTTCCTTTTCCCTTGCTGCCTTGGTGGCTTTGGAGCCAAGTGTACTTCTCTGGCCCTTGCACCTGTCTGACTACATCCTTACCTCTATCCTGCTAGGAAATGTTAAAATGTTGGAAAAACTGAGATGAAAGCTGAAAAGGTAACTCATTCTAGAAAGGTGACCATCATTAAGTGCACCTCTGGTTAGCAGTCTGCAGACCAGAGGGGGGAGGCCTTTGGGCTTTGCCTGGTGACATGTGCAGAAACGGACAGGTGGGGCAGTGTGGGTCCGCTTGTGGTCAGGGTCACCTGTGCCCAGAACACAGCCCAGCCAGGAATCTGAGGCTGGGCAGGGCGTGGAGTTAAGTCAGGGACCCTCTAGGCTGGGGCTTGCTCTCGGGCCACAGTAAAACCTCTTTACCAGTTGTGCAGCTCCTGCCCTCCTGTAACGCAGCAGTAACTGCCACATGTAATGTTTACAGGAGTGTCCTGTAGCTGCCACAGGCTCAGCTGGGGCCTGCAGGGTCTCAGTTAGAGGAGGGTGGGAAGTGGGCAGCCCTCTAGGCAGGGGCTTCCTCTGCCTTCTTTCCATCCTTATTTCCTTGGAGGGACTGGGTTTCCTCCGTGGAGAAGGCAGAGCTGGCTGTGTAGGTAGCAGCATCCTTCTGAAAGTCTCCAGGCCTTGGCCTTAGGGAATAGGGCTTGATTAGCTCTTCTGATCTTTGCTGATGATGGAAGCTAAGTGGAAACTGGTGCTGTGGCTTTTTGTGTAGTGGGCTGGGGCAGGGTGACCCAGGCAAAAATGTCTGGTTGACTGGGTGTGCCCTTCCCAGAAGGATCTGTGTTTAAAACATAGGTCTGTGTGGGCTGTGATGGGCATGACCCTCCTGGCCAGCCACTGGTGGCGTTTGGGCCCAGGGCTCTGGCTGGCCCAGGCACTCAGGCAGCTCTCTTCCTCCCTCCCTGTGCTTCACTCCGCTCCTGCACTGTGGTCTCAGCCCAGAGCTTACTATAGAAGTTTCCTGGAGTGGAGGCTTGAACCTAGGACTGCTGCCTGGACTCAGTGTCCCTCCCAGCCAGCAGACCTCTTAAGAGCCCCTTTCCCTTTGTCCCTTCTGCCCTGTAACAGTGGTAAGCAACCATAGTGGCCTTGTCTGGACTTCAGCTTGTATTGCCTTTTTCTTTTTCTGTTTTGTTTTGTGGGGCTGGGGTTCAAACTCACGACCTTGCCCTTGCCAGGCAGGCACTTGTGCTACGGAGCCATCTCTCCAGCCCCGCTATTACTTTGTAAAGAATTTATTTATTTATTTTTCTTGTTTCAGAACCTTTGTTGTTTATTCACTCATTTTTATGGCCGGCTGGTGCAGCATGTGGTGCTGGGGATCAAACCGTGGTCCCTGAAGCCGCCCAAGCTTTCCCAAGCAGGTGCTTTAGACCACTGAGCCAACCCGCCCTCTATTACTTTTTAAAATGCTCCAGCTGGGGATTGTGGTGTATATCTATAATCCTCAGGTGGCTGAGGCAGGAAGATGGCCCTAAGATCAAGGCCAGTGTGAACCACATAGCAAAACCTGGCCGAATGAATGAATGAATGAATGAATGAGTACATAACATAAATAAATAAAATAATTTAATGGAAATGAGGGGGAAAGAAGGTTTGAAGCATGACCCTGACTGTAGGCCATCCTGGAAGCAGGAAAGTTTCTGCACCTAGGGCTCCATTTTTGCCTAGGAACACAGCAGCAGAAAGTGGTTGCAGCTGGAAGCAGATGCCTTGGGAATGTTAGCCCACCACAGGCCTGCTGGGAACCTGCTGCCTGGTGGGCGGGGCAGAGCCCGTTGCTAATAACCTGAGAGAGTTGGGTGTGTTGCTGGCCGGTAGAAGTCTGGAATGCTGGGGCGTGGCTGGAATGGCTCTGGGGGCAGAGGTTACCTTGGCGCACCCCCAAGTCTTTGGCTCCTGAGCTCCTTCTGGCTGGCCTGGCTTGTCTCAGAGCTCGAGTGCCTGGTTCAAGGAGCGGTGGGCCTACCAGCGAACAGGTAAGGTCCTCATGGTGTGGGGGAGGGGAAGGCAAACACGGTGACCTCAGGACAGTGCTATGAAGAAAATGAAGCAGGTGATAACACCGCTGGGGGTGGGCATTGTCTCTTCGGCAGGGAGAGTCTGGAAAGGGCTTACCCAGGACAGGATTTTGATCTGAGAAAAAAATGAGAGGAAACCAGCTTTGACACCCTAGCCAGGACCAGCCCAGGGAAGGGCAGGTGCAGGGGGCCAGAGGGCAGCACCTGGCCTGGTGGGCGGAGCCAGCACTCCAGGGGAGGTGCCTGGAAGGGACTTCTGGCCCAGCCTCCTCCAGGGGAGCTCTGTTCTGTGCCTGCACCCTGCAGACGCTCTGGGAAGGAGACTGGCCTGTGGCTAGAAGCCCGTGTTTGCTTTCAAGAGTCCTGAACTTCTTGGACCTGGAAGTTGTGCCTTGTGGTTACCTGCGTTGAAGACTGTAATTTTCCACTTGTTCCCTGGAGAACCCGGAAATTTCTAGATGTTGTCACCACTGTTTTTTTTAAGTCATTTTTGAAATTTCAACTTGGCGGACACGGACTCGGCTGTGTTTTGCTGTTCGGGGAAACCCTCCTGGGCTTACCTGTTAGATGACAGCCCTGGGCGCAAGGCCCATTCCTCTGGCCAGGAGAACCATTAGGGGCTGCACCACCCTCAGAAATGGGCCTCTGTGGCCTCGGACTCCTCAGTGACAATTTTGTCAAGATCCTGGGCCGGGGCGGAGGGACTGCTGTGTGGAGACCTAGCCGCCCTTGGAAGCCTGACGTGGTTCATGGGCCTCAAGTGCCTGCACCCCCAGAACCCTCACCACCAAGGTCTGTGCATAGTTCTGAAGGGGGGGCATAAGAAATTTCTTTCTGCCATTAGGTCTTCAACTGGGTGTGGGGTTGCCTAGGCCTGTGATGGGAGTTGGGGCTGGAGGGCAGGGGGCTCATTCTCCATAGAGGCTTGGTTCTAGGGCCTAACCAACCAATAGGTTCCGCCGTGGACAGTGATCCGCTGTTCTCCACAGACATCCCCACCCCCCAAGGCTTTGGAGGAAGTGTGAAGGAGGCGGGACTAGACTTGCTGAACTAACTCCTTCCTTTCCCTAGGAGTCAAACCTGGTGGAGTCTGAGAGTGGAAGAATGAGGGAAAGCCATAGCTTTAGAGCATGACATGGGGTTGAAGTTGGCAAGGCTGGAAGGTGGGCAGTGGGGAGGTTGCTGCTGATTTTTTCTCAGGGAACTGGGTAGGAAAGGTAGACACAGGAGTCTGCCCCCGAGCCCCACCCCAGGCTGCTGAGCTAATGAGTGTGCGCTCCGGCACTTTTGGCCTGGAGCAGGCCCAGCGTAGGTGAGACCTGGCAGAGCTCTGGCATCCTCAGGTTCTGCAGCCACTGCCTCTCTGAGACAGATTTAACAATCTGAGTCTGCTTCTTACGGTTCGTATTGCAGGAGAAACTTAACTCCTAAAATTTTTATTGATCCAGACGCTAATAAAAAGTAAGGGGGGGGGAGGTGGAACAGGTCTCTTTTCTCCCCCTGACAGGAATGAACATCAGCACCCTAAAACAAATTCGGGCATGTGGTAAAGGTTGGCTTTGGTTAGACACTGCCTGTTCAGGAAGCCTTCTCTGACTGCTTAGGCCTGCATCACCTGCCTGTTCTCCAGGTCCTGTGTGCCTCTGTTTGTGCCCAAAAAGACCAAGGCTACCAAGCCAAGGCATTTCATGAGTTCTTCCTTCTTAACCAGACATAGGTGATAGCAGATGGTGAAGGCCTGACTCCTGTTGTCTTGTCTCTGTGGGCTTTGGTTCCTTGGCTGCCCTGGTCCTTGTTTAGTATATTCATATCTACTGAGCTACACCATGCTAGACTGTCCTTCAGTGTACAGATGATGTTACTGTTGGCCATGCAGAGCTTGCTTATCTCGTGGTGGGAGACAGATAAAATTAAGGGGAGAAGCAAGGTAATTCTAGATTAGGTGACATTTCCTCAGAGGTAAGCCGGGGCCTTTGTTAGCTTTGTTCAGTGCCTGTATTTCCCAGTGCCTAAAATAGTGCCTAGTGCATAGTTTGCACTTAGTAAATATTTGCTGGATGCTATGAAGGAAATAAGCCAAGTATTTCACTGAGGAGTAGTGGGGACAGGGCAGGACCTGTTGGGGGCAAAGCAGTTAGGGAAGGGCGAATTCCAAAAGATGCTGGAAGCTGTCTGTCCTGTGTTTGGGCCCAGCACAAGCTCCTGAGTCCCTGGGGCAGCAAAGTAGAGACTTGAGGGGGAGTTTGGAGCAGTTCAGAATGTTGTAGATGGCTTTAAACCAAGGAGTTAAATAGTATGTCTTGCACTTCTAAAGGACCCTTGTAAGTCTGAGAGAGATCTGAAAGCCCTTGCTTCCTGGGAGACTGCCTGTCCTGAGGGCTGCTGGGCTGAGAGGCCCCCAAGGGCATAGCAATAGGATATGCCGAGTTTATCCCAAAGGCTAGTAAAGGAAGAGTTCTTGATTTTTGGCTCCTGGAGTTGCTTCTGAGGGGCTCTGCATGGAGTGTTTCAGGTGTGAAGTTTCATGAGGCATCCAAGAGGAGATAGCAGTTTGTTTCCAGAGAAACACAGAGCTGTGAGATGGGGAGGACTGGAGAAAGGAATTTAGGAGTTGGGAGCACTTGGAGGTATTTAAACCATGGAGGGGATGAGATCATCACAGGAAAGTGGTACCTCCCAGACCTCTGCCCGCTGCCCGGAGGAACCCCCACAGCTGCAGGAAGGTGGAGACAGCAGGCCAGTGAGGAGTCAGCATCCAGGAGACTGGGTTTCTAGGAAGAAGCCAGTGTGTAGAGGCCTTTGGGGACCTGGAAAACCAGTGGGGTCTGAACCAACAAGTGTGTCAGAGTAGGTGAGGAGGTGGCCACCCGGGAGGTGAGGGCTCACTCCTGTCAGCCAGCTTGGGCTGACCCTGGATTACTCTGTGAATCCTGATGAGCGTGGAGCCTGTATCAGACTCTCTGGGCAGGGTCCGTAGAAGTGCTGCCGTACCTGCCATGGAGGTCTCACTTTCCTGACTCATGCTGTCTCCTGACCCTATCTCTCTCTTCCATTGCTTTTGCTGGGCCTGAGCTCCCTAAAGCAGAGGTTACTAAACCTGAAAGCTGCAGTTGCTCCAAGGGTTTTCTGAGAGCTGAGGTAAACTTCTTTGTACTAATGGCCTTTCTCCGGAAGGCTTTCCCTGGATTCGGCTTGCAGAGGAGTTTTACCAAAATCTTAGTGGCTGGAACCTTTACCTTCCCAAGGCTTTGCTAGCTCTAGGGAGAATTTTTGTTTGTAGAATTTTGTTTGTAGAAAAGGGTTGGCGATAGCCTAATGTCTGGTGGGTTATCACTAAATGAATGGTACCCAGGTATTTGAGTCTTCTGGGTTCCCAGTTGCTTTGTTAATCACACTTTTAGTTTTTTGCATCTGGGTCACCGGTGTTTTTACGTGTGTTTTGTGGAGGCTGGTATATTACTTCATTTTATATATGAGAAAACAGAGGCTCAGGAAAGTGCAAGGATTTTCCTAGCACCCTGCCCCAGCGGAGTCAGCAAACAAGAACTTCAGCTGGAGTGTGCAGAACTCCGAAAGGGTAAGCAGCGGTAGATGTAAGGCACCCAGGTCCCCCACTGAACGTCAGGAATGGCAGCCAAGTGCTCTGCCAGCCCTGCTGGCGTCGCTCCTGCCCCAACACCTGCTTCCTCTGGTACTTGACATCCCTTCCCCACAAAAGCTACGTCGGGCTCCAACAAGAAAGGATGAAACCAGCTGTAGACCTTGTGCCTGTGGCAGAAGGAGCCCCCCAGCTTTGGGGGATTGTTGGTGCCACAGCTGCATGTGGCTTATGTGGCTGACAGCAACACTTTGCTTGAGCAAAGCCAGCCCAGCCAAATGCCATGGAAGATACCTGAGGAGTAGGGAGAGGTGGCCTAAGGAGGGGCGGGGGCAGGGCTTGGGTGGGGCCCTGGAGAGAGGAGGCCTTGTGCTGCTCTCTTCCCAGCTGCTCTCCAGACTCTGGGCTCTCTTACCTCCTGCCTCCACTCCTGCTCAGCAGTCTCGCCTGGCTGGACAGCCAGGGCAAGCTGTTTGTAGCTTCAGGGGATCTGTGCACAGCCCAGCCTTTCTCAGGCTTCACTGTCTTCTCTGAGTCTGAAATCCAACCTGGGAGTCATTGAGGGTCCTTTACTGGAAAGGAAAGTGACTTGTCCAGCATCACTACCTTGCATGCCAATTTCCTGTCTTGTGCCCCCCTGGTCATCCTAGGCTGCCTCCTTCAGCCTACCCAGAAGCTGGCCTAAGTGCTTGCTCTGAACCACGCTTTGTTCTGAACCCTCCTTGTAGTCCTGTGAGATAAGTACTATTTAAGTAGTAGGCCATTTGACACAGGAGGAAACTGAGGGAGGCCCAGGCAAGGGTCTTCATTTTTCCAAGACTACACAGGAGGGGACAGTAGCACAGTCCAGACTGGAGCACCGACTGACTGCAGAGCCCCTAATCTTAGCCAGCAGTCCTAGATCCTCATGCTTATTACATGTCAAGGGTCCATGGAAACCCAGTAAGGGCTCTAGACCCTTGGCTAGCCTGGCCCAGCAGCGTTGGACCTGAGGCCTGCACCTGGCCTGGGCTGTCTGATGGAGGTTAGCTGTGCCATACCCACCATGGGGCCTGCCAGTCCAGCCAGGCCCGTCTTAGCTGGCTTTTCACTTGGGCACTAAGAGCAGACAAGTCAAGCCTCTTCGCTCTCTCCATCCCCTTCCACCCATTCGGCGGCTGAGAGCAGGCGGAGGGGCACCATGCAGGCCCTGCTGAGAGCAGGCGGAGGGGCACCATGCAGGCCCTGCTACGCTGGAGCATTGAGGCCCTGGGAGATCCCCATGCCTGCACTCTGCGTGCTCCATTTCTGTAGGCAGGCCTGGTTTGCCTGAGCCTTGGGGCCACAGGCCAGTTGCCCAGCCCTGCCCGTTTCCTCTTCCCTGCAGTACTGGTCAGCAAGGGCCTGAGGACCAGAGTGTGCAGGGGCCACACCGCTGCACAGCTGGCCGGCCTGCTTCCCTGCCTCTCGACTGCTTCCTCCTCTGCCTCCACCTTCTCCACCTGCATCTCCCTTCGTTCTGTCCTGGACTCGTGCTTCCCAGTCTTCCTGTCTGGAGGTGGAGGAAGTGGCAGGCCAGACCTCACAGCCTCGAAGCTCCGCGGTTGAGTTTCTCTGGCAGATGATACCCCACCGTGCCGTCTTTTGTGCTAGGCAGGAAGGACACTGGAAGATGCGCAGCAGATGGGGGCTGGCTGGGTGGGCCGAAGTCGGCTCTGGCTGGCTTCCCACAGGTCCCAGCTCCACTGCCAATGTCGGCGTCCTCCTGTGGCAGTTGTGCTGGTGTGCTGCCTGCCTGGGGAGTGGTGAGGACCAAAGGAGATAGTACTGTACAGTTCCAGCGCTGTCTGTGGCTGGCCATTCAGAGGTGGCCACCAGTCCCATGCCTGTTTTGGAGAGGGAGGCCAGTTGCTTTCATTTTGGGGTTCTTCAGAACTTTTGGGCAAAATTTGGATTTCTGCTGTCATTCATTTGCTTACAGAGTATCTTAGAAGCCCAAGACCTCTAATCTGGTAGTGAGTTTTATGGTCTATTCTTTCTTTCTTTGTCACTTCCTGAACAGGAAAAAGAGTCTGTACCTTTAAGTTCCCAGCACAACCAAGTGGGACGCTGGCCCTTTAAAGACACATTACAGAGAGTTGGAACATGGCCTTTGTTTAACTAGCCATAATTAGTCCCAGTGGTCAGGGCTTGGGTGGTGTGTCTCGGGCCAGGGCGGGCTTGGACTGGCTGCGCCACTTGGTGTTCCTGGCCTGGGGAGCCAGGCGGCTGTGCTGTGGAATGGTGAGTGGCCGGAGCGGAGGTCGAGGATGAGAGGGGAGCCCGGAAGGAGGCTGGGTGGGAGCCACGCTGCTGGCAGCCTCTTGTGCCTGGGAAGACTTGAATAAACGGCACAGAGCCACAGGAGGCCGTAGTTGTCACAGGTGTCCCACGTGGGGAGGGCTCTTGAGTTGCCCAGCAGTGCCCCTCTGCCCCGACATCCACTGCCTGCCTGAAATGTGGAAGCTGCTAGGATGAGCCTGATAAGCCTGCCCCTGCCCGCTGCCGTGGAGAGTTTCACATGAGAAGGGCCCAGAGCCTGCGTCGCTTTCTGCTGGTGGTGCCCTGAAACGCCGAGAATACCAGAATGCTGGGAACTGCTGTTTTCTGAGCCGAGGAGCTTGGCCTTTGCTCTGAGTCCCTAGGCCTGGGCTGGGCTAGACGGAGCTGCACTGGCATTTTGGGGTTGTATCTCCGCTGTAGACCCAGCCCCCACCCCGCCCCTACTATCGCATCTTTTTTCTTTCTATACTTGCTCCCTGATCCACCAGCCATTTGAGTGGATTAGAGGCGGGCGGAAAACAGAAAAGCTGCATCAGGCCCTGCAGTATTTTTGGACTCTAGCTTGGCCATGTGGAATGGGTGTCAGAAGCCAGATGCCTGCCCTGTGAGTCTTTATTGTGGATGAGCCCCATTTCTGGAGAAGCCCGAGGAGGGGCCTGTTGGTCCCAATCCTCTTCACTCACTGCCGTTCCGGATGGGTAAGACTAACCACTAGCCTGATGCCTGCTCACCGTCATATGAAAGACTCGCTTGGGGTGGCAAAGGCAGGACTCAGTGTGTTTCTGGTGAACATGAGGTGTCATTTGTCATAGATGCCTTGTGAAAATTGGTACATTTGATGGAGTGATTTCTGTAGCGTTGCTGCAAACCTGCGGCATCAGTGGGCAGTGAGGAGAGTTTGGAGTTGGAGGCCAAAGGCCAGGCCTTCTGCCTCACCCCGCTCCTGGGAACTGTGACATTGAGCAGCTGCTCATCTTCCTAGAATGGCACTTCCTTGTGGAGGTAGGGGGCAGGTGTCACTTGTGCTGGAGAGGCTCACAGAGGTGGCAGCCTTTGAGCCAGGCACAGACCGAGAAGGAGGCCTTAGCTGCTGGGAGTGTCTCGTCTTGAGTGAAAGTGGGCAGCCCCACGTGCCGGAGCTAGGTGCCCAGAGCAGGGCTGAGTGACTGGCTTGGGTCGTATCTGGGAAGCTGTGCTTTTGGGTGTGTGACTTGTGATCCTCTGGAATACCTTGGGCCAGGTGGCTAGTGACAGACAGTGCTGGCTTACCTGGAGTCAACCTGTTGTGGACTGTGAGAATCAAGAGGGACTCTGAACACTGTATACTTGCTGCCTTGGCAAAGCCCCTTGAGGTCTCTGTGCCTCAGTTACCTTAACAGTAGCATAGCTGCGTGAGAATAGGAGGTCGAGGAGCTGCAGAATACGAAGCCAGTGCCTGGCATGTGCACTTCAGGTGTGGGCCAGCATCTGCGTGTGGTGGTACAGGGGTACATCAAGGCCCCCTGATTGTCCCCCTTGGTTTTCTTCGACATGGTCTCTGAGTTTCTGACCGTGGCAGTGTCTAGGAGCCTGTGGCCTATTGGCTGTGCCATCTCTTCCCGTTCTGGTGCTGTTGAACACAGTGTGAGATGCTACGACTCTCTTGGCCACTGGGACGCCTGTTCTCCCAGCTTTAAGAGCAACATGGAGCTGTGGGTTGCTAGGCCCAAAGCCCCAGCCTCAGTGTGAGGGCCCGCGGGCTCTGCAGTGGGGCGGCCCATTTGCAGATGTGGGAGCCAAGGTGCAGCACAGGGGAGGCCCATGAACCCTTGGCTCAGTGCTCCTCCCCTTCTTGGCCTTTCTCTCTCTCTGAGCTCAGGCTGCTGACAAGGAGGGGACCCTGTATGGCCGCAGAGGTCTTCCATCCTAAACGTGGTTAGAATTGAAGAGGGGGCAGCCTGAGGACTGGAGTCTTTAGTATTAGTGTATATCCCCAGATGCCTTCCTCCTTAATTGGGGGTTCTTGAGGTGCCTGCCCAAAGTGCCCTGCACTCTTGAACCTGGTCAAGTGAGGTGGCCTGGATCGCTTGGCAGAGAAACTTCTTGGGAGACCAGCTGTAGGGAGAGGCAGGCAGGTTCTGCTGACCAGGCAGAGTGAGAGGTATATCTTAGATATGTCAGTGTGCCAGGCAGAGGTCAGGAGTGCCAAAGAAGGGACAGAACACCCAGAAGAGAGGCTCAGCACCCCCGCAGCAAGGTGTGAAGCTCCTGATCGTAGGGTCCTGTGTGGAGAGCTCAGTACCTGTCAGATGACCTCTGCAACAGCAGTAGGGCTGAAGGTGATGTCTTTCCTATTTCACAGTTGAGAAAAGTGAGGCATGAGTTAATAATCTGACTAAAATTATAGAGCTTTAAAAATGTTTAATTCATTTTGAAACAGGATTTGCTAAGTTGCCCAGACTGGTCTTGAACTTTTAATCTCCCGCTTCAGCCTCCTGAGTAGCTTAGGATTACAGCTGTGTCCCGTGGAGCCTGGCTTTTGTATGTATCTTTTAGGAAGACCTCTCTTCCTTTAACCCGTCATCAGCCAGCATAGTGCCAGGAGCAGATTGATAACTGGCTGGGCCTTTATTGGGCAGAAACCTGGTCCCCAGGGGTGGGGAGAGGAGACAATGCTCAGATCACCTCATCACTTCTCTTTAGCCCTCTGCGCCATTCCAGGAGGCCACCTGATGTGGCGCCTATGTTCAGTGGATGGAGGACATGAGACCAGAGAGGGTGCTGCTACCTGTGTCCTGTGCGGGAGAGTGGGGGCAGCAAGGAGGACTTCATAGAGGGGAGAGGGGCAAGGTGGGCGGAGTTGGGAGGGCCAGGGCAGAGAGGGGGCCCCTTCCTGGAGAATAGGAGCCCTTGCATTTTAGCTCATTTCTTGTTTTTATTTCATCATTGCCCCTTGGGTCCTCATGTCTCCATGTCCCTGAGGCTGTTGTTAGAAGGCTTTACAGTTGGGGGTTGGAGGTTGGAGGTTGGAGATGGGAACCAACCGCTCAGAAATCAGCCACACACACCGGTGTGATCCATTGTGTGTGTGTGTGTGTGTGTGTGTGTGTGTGTGTGGGTATGTTCCGGGATGGGACTGGATTGAGCTCATGGGGGAGGGACATTTCTGCCAGGACCTTGCAGAAGAGGGTCTGAGGGAGAGGTTCAGGGAGGGGTATAGAGTGGCAGGTGGTGAGGCAGCCCATGCGCAGTGAGTGCGCTGGAAACACAGTGTCAGGCACGGCCAGTGCAGTGCTGTGTGAAGTTGGGCTCTTTCGTTGGGGCTGAGGAGGTATAGGGGCTTTCCTTGGGGAGATTGCACTAGGGCTTAAGGTTAGGCGGTCTCTCTCTCCCTCCCTCCTTCCTTCCCTCCGTGTGTGTGTGTGTGTGTGTGTGTGTGTGTGTGTGTGTGTGTGTCTTTCTCTGTTTCTGAACTTTCTGATCTATAGGCCAAGCCTGGTAGTTTCTCTTGGAAACCGGAAGTTGTAAGCAGGTGGGGCAGCTAGCCTGCAACTCACCTTTGATTTGCCCAAATCCCATCCTATTCGATGAGCTTCCATATATGCTGTCCTTTTAAAATTCAGGGCACTTCATGGTTCTACTGAGGTTTATGAATGTTTAAAAACTGCTTTGTGGTCCCCAAAGTAATTTGACAAGTCTGACAGCTATTGATTAAAAACCCAAAATTATTCAGGCTGCAGGATGGCTTGGGGGATTAGATGGAAAGTTTTTTGTTTCTTCTGTCTCTGTATCCCCTTCCTCAAAAAGGAAATGAGATGTGGAAGGGTGTGATCCCAAGTGTCTTCTGCAGTCTGCTTTCCTAGTTTTACCTGAGTGGGGCTGGGACTGGCCAGGTTGCTGAAGGCCGGGGGCCAGGTCTGTAAGCAGTGCCACTGTTGGCTTACTGTAGACTGTGGTAGAGAAGTCGCGGTGGTCCCTTGTGTGCATGACGAGCTAAGAGGGGGCTTCTGTGTTCTCCAAGTAGCTCAGCCTGTGGAAACAGCAGCCAAGAGAGAGGAGGGAATTTGTTGAGGGTCTGTGGGCCTAAGGGTAAGAGCAAAGGGCAAGCGTGCGTTAAGGGTGGATACTGGCCTCCTGTGACGGAGCAGCCATGCTGCCTTCCAGGGTGAGCAGGCTGCCAGGATCCCAAATTTTTGTTCTGGACTGCCATTCCCACTCTCCAAACCTCAGTTTCCTCTTCAGCAGAGAAGACGTGTATCAAAGTTCCTTTCATAAAATCCTCTGGACCAGTGTGCTGTGGCAGCCCCACCCCTGGGGTGCACAGAGACAGCGATTGGGACTGGGCGTGGTGGCGTGTGCCTGGAATCACAGTGCTTAGGAGGCTGAAAACAGGATCCCTATGAGTCTGATATGTGTAGGGGGACTCTGTAGACCCTATACTAAATACAGAAGAAAGGAAGGAAGGAAGGAAGGAAGGAAGGAAGGAAGGAAGGAAGGAAGGAAGGAAGGAAGGAAGGAAAGAAAGAAAGAAAAAAGAAATCCATTGGATTCACAGAGGGTGGGTGGCAAGGCTTCTCAGACCCAGGTTTTAATTGCTGCTCATCTATCCATGAGGCAGTGCCATCTTGGGTGCATGTTTTTTGGGAGAAGGCTGGGAGACAGCACCTGTCCTTGGATAGTGACTCGAGTCCTACCATTGGGCACATAGATGGTAGGCAGTAAAGCAGGTGTTAGATCCTGGCAGCCAGTGTCAGCATCTGCTGGGCACTACTGGTACCAAGGCCTGGGCTGTATGCACTGAGCCTTAGTAAGCCATGAGCCCCAATATTATCTTGGTCACCAGAGTGCAGACCCTGTTTGCCAGCTTAGCTTTGTGATGTGGGGAACCCCAGCATCAGGGGAAGTCAACAGGCCAAGACTCAGTGCACGCATGGGGGTTGTTCCGCAGGCCCCTCATGTTTTTGCTGTGACCTGTCTCTGGCCTTTGACTGAGGAAACTTGGGGCTGAGGACCATGCCTCTGGATTCTGTTATCCCAGGGAACCTTCCCAGGCTGCGTGGCCTTTTTAGGACAGGCCTTGCCTCCCCGGGGCAGCTAGGCAGCTGCATTCTTCTCCCCTCCTGGGATCACAGCTGGGCCAGAAGAAGCTCTGCTGGCCTTCTCAGCGGCTGGTTCCCAGGCCAGCAGGGCAGAGCTGGGCTGGGGAGAGATGGCTCCGCTGGATGTTCCAGTGGGACGTGGTTGTGTTTTTGTCCTGCTGTTTGATTCTCAGAAGGTTGATGTCCTTGACCTGACATGCTCCAGGACCGTGTCCGGACAGGATCTCCTCCTGCTGTGGACTGTAGCACTGCTGTCTGAGCCTGCCTGCTCTACAGGCAAGGGTACCTGGGGGGTTTGCAGAGTTTTGGTTCCAGAATGCCCAGAGTCTGCCAGCCTTGGGGTGGCAGGACTGTGGAGACACAGCTTGGCCAAGGCTTCATTCCCTATTCTCGGCCTGGTCATTGTGACAGCTAGTGGCATGTGACCACACAAGCCTTAGTGTTAAGGACTGTTGTCCTGGATTTCATAGGCAGAGGGGCTGTTCTAGATATAGCTTCTTCTTAAGTTCAGTAAAAAAAATTAAGGACTTTTTAAAAATCGGACGCATCCTGAGTGTGTTAGCTTTTTCTTGCTGTGACAAAATACCCGAGCAAAGTAACTTTAAGGAGAAAAGGTTTATTCTAGCTCATGGTTTTAGTCCATCTCCACAGTGAAGATGTCGCAGCCGAAGAGCCTCTTGGGATGAAGAGCCTGCTCACGTCAAGGCATCTGGGAAGCAGAGAGCAACAGCACATGCTGGCCACTTACTCCCACGGTTGTTTCATCCAGTCCCCACCCTGTGCGGGGACAGCCCACGCTTGGGGTGGCTCTCTTCCACGTGTCAGTCATCTCTGAAAGACCTTCCTAAACACAGGCAGAAACGTACCTTATGCATTTTATAGGTGTTTCTCAATGCAACCAAATTGGCATCAAAGACTAATGGTCCCAAGGACATTTGATTTCAGCAGATGAGGTTGGTCCCAGTTTTGCACATTGAGAAAATAAGTAATTTGTGTGGTTTGGGGAAAGAACAGAGAGTGAACAGCCCGAGAAACCCTTATCCCCTTGGTCCTATGTCAGCATCGGTAAGCAGCGTCTCTGCCACTCGTCTGTGTTGTTCGCAGCTCCGTCCCAGAGGCTGAACAGTGCATGGCCATGGAATTGGTGAGAGGGGCTGGGACAGTCACAGGTGACTGATGGTTGTTGCTGGCACAGACCATCCTTGCCCTGCAGTGTCTCACTTGGTCCTCAGAGCAACTGCAGAGAGATGTGTCATTATCCTTTCTTGTGGGGTGGAAATCGACCTAGAGAATCTAACACTTTTGGCCCTCGGGGTGGTGGTGTATCAGGAGCAGAGAGCAGGTTGGCTCCTAGGTGGGCTTCTGCCGGTTTGCCCCTGCCGGTGGCATCTCTACAGCAAGCACTCACACAGGCATGGGTGTGTTTACTCTAGGGCTCCCTCTACTCCCTGCCTGCGTGTGCTGCCTACCCTACTGCCCCAGTAGCCCTTGAAAATGCGGGCACCCCTGTCTGTAGTGGGTTTTGAAGGGGTCTCCAACTCCTGCTGGTGTACCCTTAGCCACTGTCAAGCCAAGTGAGCCTGGCCATTTGAGGATAGCCTGGGCTGAGCTGGCACTGGCCCTTCTTGGTCCCAGCTCCGACTTGAGACTTTGTAGGGCAACCACCTCAGTCCTTTTGAGATTTGGAAGGTGACACTGAGCCCCCCTCACTATCCAGGCTGAACAACTCCACTCAGCTTACCTGGCTAGAGCTGAAAACATGCTTGACCGAGTCAGGTAGAGCTCTACAATTAGGACAAGTTTTGTTTTATTTTGGGGTCCCGGTCCCCTCTCCTTGAAATAATGAGTTTTCTGAACTTTTGTGTCACTAACCTTTTAAGAGGAAAAATATCTGAGTTGGAAAACAGCTTTTGGTTTGGCTGGGAGGCTATCAGATAAGACTGTGTCCCAAGAGTTGGGACAATGTCCCCCTGTTCCTGCTGTCTGGCTTCACAATAAGCTGCTGTTGGGTTGGCTCGGTTTCTCATAGCGGCCTGCCCGTGCCCATGCCCATGCCCATGCCCATGTTTCCTGGGCCTTGGCAGGGGCTCCCTCCCACACCCAAATGAGTAGGCCACAGTGAACCGTCAGCCTGGCTATGGCTTTCTCTTCTCTGCTGCCCATGGTCCCCTGTGATCATGTACCCTGTGGCAGGCTGGCCCGTGAGTGACCTGGG